>JAOTOM010002873.1:0-122160 GCA_034440615.1 Ashinkailepas kermadecensis | reverse complement strand
TAAGGTTTTCTAAATGTGTCAAAAAAGAAATTGTTATCGGTGTGTGGTGGAATATACTTGACACATCTACATTTCTACCATGTAATGCAATGTACAAGCCACGGCTTGTAATTGTGTATTATGTAATTTGTGTATGTGTGAAATCATTGTTTATGTAAAGTGCTGTACAGCCACTGCGATGTGATCCGCGGACCCCGTGACGATACAGTGAATAATTGAAAAGGTTAAAGTTGTATGTATCATTAGGGTAAAAACCATGTTTTTGGAGTGCTATGAGAATAGGTGTGAGAATACTGAAAACAAAACTTTCATTTCGGCCCATTTGGAGATCAGGCTGCGGCAATTCCATTGTAAAAGTGTGGACATCGGGAAGAAAAGTGTTATTGTTTGTCTGTACCTTTCGGTGCATGTCGGAGCCAGGAGTGCAGCTCCGGCGGACACGTGTGTGGGGTGCGGGCGGTGGCGGTGTTTCCGCCATAGCCGTCCGGCTGACCGGTGACCTTGGCGGCTGGTTCACGGCGGCCGGCTACTGCTGCGGGGGATGCCCGCCGGCTGGGAGAGTCGGTCGGGTCACGTGGTCGCCGGCCAGCACCGTGCGCACTGGCTCCGTCGGCGGGGCCACGGAAGTGGCGCGCATTTCCCCGGCGGCCGAATGGCTGGGGGGTCTGGCATTCCTTGTGGAATTCCTTGGAGTCTGTTTGGTCGGAATGGTCTGTGTATTTTGAGCCAGGGCAGTTTGTGTAGGTGTAGTGGGGAGGGTGCAAGTTTGTTTAGTGGAGCTAGACCGGGAATCATGTCGGTTTGCATCGAAATAAAAGTGGTGTTGACGCGAGGGGTGGGTGGAGCAATGTTGGTCGCCTGTGCGTATCTTTGGTGGAGGGGAGGGGCCTCGACAGACCGCCGGGCCTGGTGGCAGGACACCCCCGGTCGTGGCTTTGACGGCGCACACTTCCTTCTCTTGCGCCAAACTGGGCATTGATTGGAAGTGGTGAGGTGATCGGATGTGTTACAGCTGAGGTAGTGGGCAGGCTTGGAGCAGGTAGAATCGGGATGGGGTGGTTCTCCGCACTTGGGGCAGCGGGCGGTTTGGCGACACGTCTTACCGCCATGCCCGAAGCGCTGGCAATTAAAACAGCGGAGAGGATTTCGAATAAATACGCGGACTTGGAATCGGATGTAGCCGGCGAGGAGGGTCTTAGGAAGAGTTGCAGAGTTGAAGGTAAGGACAAGAAGGCTTGTATCGCGTTTCTGGCCTTCTTTAAATGAGGTAATGCGGTGGACGTGGGTCACCCTCCGGCCCGAAATCCGTCTGGATATCAGCTTCGGACATGAAGCAGAGCTCCGGCGCGAAGATGGTGCCCTTGGTGGTGTTGCGGTTGGAATGTAGGGTAATGGTGACGGATTTACCACAAAATGTGGTGCTACGGAGGAGGGCTTTAGTCTGGGCTCGGGTTTGGGTTTTAATGACGAGGGTTCCGTTGGCAGGGGCTTCGATATCGGGATTGGTTAAGGAGCAGATGGCGAGGAGCTGCTTGGTCGGCCAGAAAACGTTAATACGGCGGAAGGAAACGGATCCCTCGACAGGCTTGACTACTATGTAAGAGCCAGCACTGTCGCGGTAGGGTCCGATGGGATCAGGTTGGGATGGCGTGGTCTGGTTAGGGCGTGGGTCTGTGGCGTGGAGAGTGATGGTCTGGTCGGAATTGCGAGGCGAGGTCTTGGTATGAGCCGGGTTCGGTGAGGGACAAGACAGGCTTCCATGGCGTCGTCCAAAGGAATTGTCCGGCGCGAGTCATCAACGGTGGTATCGAGAGGTGGAACATCAGGAGCAGAGTCCGGGGTCGTGCGATGGTCGTCAGGTGTGGTCAGCGGCGGAAATTCCGTCTCGGAGTCCGGGGGCGAGCTGGGGTCGGTATCTATTTTTTTGCGTTTTTTTCCCATCGCGGGGAAAAAAAGCCCTACCTAGTTTAACTTAAAGAAATAAGAAGGATACAGAAACACACGGAACGAAAATACGATGCGATAAAAAAATCACGCTGGGTGACGGGAGCCACCCCAAGAAACGAACGAAAAGAGCGACGGGTGTCGCCCCACGAAAAATGAACAGTAACAACTGCGGCGATGGGCAGTCAATCATGCCAAGACTGGCAGGGCGTGAGTAATCAATGGGCTCAGATAATATGCGAGCGTATAGTACTGAATACTCCATGGGCTTATATATGCATACATATATCTATACCTATATCTATATATATATATATGTGTGTGTGCGTGCGCGCGTGTGCGCGCGCGTACGTGCGTACGTGCGTGCGTGCGCGTGCGTGCGTGCGTGTGTACGTCCCACGTGGCTTAAAGTAACGCGTGAACTACTAAGGTAATGCTCACATGCCGAATGGCCAGCCGTAATGCATTGACGACGCCACAGTCACATAACCATAAATGACCGGAAGCTAATTTTCTGCTCAGGTATTGTCCATATTCATATAGGTTCTTCGATGTTCCAGCCTCCCTTCTGTATTAATTCCAGAGTTATTCAGGAAAGCCATGGGATAACAATGTCTCCTCCCCGCCTGGGATTCCAATGTTCGTACCGACGATTGTCGTCTGTCTATATGAGCTAGGCTTCTCAGAGTCCCACAGTCGCGTGCTGATTAGTGGGATGCTTTTTGGTTACTTCCAAAAAGACGTGGTGGGTAATGTGCTGGACAGCGAAAACGGACGGCTGTAAATACCAGGCAAAAGTCACACCTTCGCGTGCAGAGTATAATATATCGCGTTCTTCGTGCAAGTATAATAAGACTGCCGAAACCGGGCGAGGTGCTTAATATGCGTGCGAAGATGCTAGAATACCGTTGGGATGGCTTCAGTGATTTTCGGACCATTGTGTTACATTTACCTTTGTCAGCAGCATGTGATATCCGTACCTGTTCTTCACAGGCTATATGCTGCTGCTGCTCGTGACCGTCTCCATTACATCACCGGATGTTGGTGATCGGACTGCCATACCGAGGATGGACGACGGCCGCGTGCTGACGTCGGCGCTGACGGCCTGTGCTGTGCGTCAGATGCTAATCAGGAAGACCCCATCTGTTTTACGTTGCTGATGTACCGCGATATAAGAAGATATATAACTGGTATTCTGTGCTATGTAGAACATGTTATTTTCTGAGTCTGAACGGTCTGAGCAGTCTGAATGGTCTAAATGGTCTGAACGCTGTGTGGGAGAGGTATTCACTATTTTATTCTCTTCCCGCGCTGCCCATCCCTTAGGTCCCCGGAGCTCATTCCATATGGTCAGTTGGCAGGAGGGAACATAATCCCACCCCAAGGCCTATCGACTCAGGTTGGACAATAACGCCAGCTGACTAGCCTCCAGAGCGGCCCGAAGCGTAAACAAGAATGACCTGAAAAACCCCCATTGCCTTAGCACGGGATGCGTGAGGTGCAGTGTTACAAAAAATTAATAGCATTAAATCAAAAGGTGCTAGAGACTGGGAACTACCTGATTGTTGTTCAAAGGTGTTTTCTTGATATGGTCTTGAAATAAATACATGGAATTAACTCTTATTTTACTTGAACTAGGCCGTCAAACACAACAATTATTTTCATGCCCGTCTATTCACCACCTGACATGCAACGGTGATCTTACAGCCAATTTGTGGAGGAATTTAAAGCTACGTTTATGATGCGACGACTGTATGCATGCCCGAATAGTGAATATTCCAATAATATTATTACGTGGATTTTCCGTGTATGTGTGTGTGTGGGGGGGGTATTCAGTGTGTATGGATTTTCCGTGTATCCGTGATCCGTGTAGGTGCCAGCATAGCGGGGCGCTAGAACTGCTTTCAAGGGGGCTATATCCAGCGGTCCATATTGACTCCAGTTTGAAGTCAGAGTATCCCGGGGAGGGGGATGGAGAGGTCCCCGGTTGCCGTTCCCGCAAACCATGGTGGATGCATCGACGATGCATGACTGATGCCATAAGCACAGCGTATTCCTCTCTTAAATAACGAGTCCAACATGAGTGCTTTCCTCATGACCAAACTAGATCCCGCCACCCTTGCTCCCAAATGGTAGAGGCTGCGAGAGGGCTATCATTCGATCCTTATCGACTCTCATGCTAAATCTGGGCAACCCAGGGTGTGTGTGTGGAGGAGGGGGGAGCTGCAGAGGTCTCAATTTTTCTTCTCGTGCTTTCCCCTCGCACTGGTGACGCGCGTTTGGCTTAGACCCATACATTTTGATCGAGAGGAACACGCACCGTGGAAGCGGGGATTACGGTTTGTTTTAGTTCATAGTATAAAAATTCAAATTAGTCAGACTTCAGCCAATTTGGCTCTAGAGGGTTGCCACTTCCCGAACGGAATGGGGTGGTGGAAGCACTTGTTGCTATATATATATATATATATATATATATATATATATATATATATATATATATATATATACATATGTATATATATATATATATATATACATATACATATACATATATATATATATATATATATATATATATATATATATATATATATATATATATATATATATATGTATATCTATATGCATAACATATATATATATATATATATATATATATATATATATATATATATATATATATATATCTATATGTATATATATATATATATATATATATGTATATAAACATCGCACTGGGGACAAACCGTGTCGTCCGCATAGTTCACCATTATGCGTATGCAGCGGTCCGTGCAGATACCTTTGCCAGCATGTAATGTGCCTTACAAAACTCTGTCGGGTTTCTGGCGTCTTGACAGGGTCAGTTACAGAGAGCATATCAGCCTTCTGCAAGCGCTCCTCAGCTGTTCTGCGCGCCGCGTCAGCTAGCGCAGTCGGCTGTAGAGCGCCAGGGGCTCAGTGCTGACACTTGGCCACCTCTCCTGCAGCAACTAGGCCAGGCCTTTGGTAACCCCAGGAGCCCGACTAAGCTTATTCATCGCCTGCTTAGGGGTCCGACGCACTACTCCTTTGCCAGCATGCAAGGCGCAAAACACGACCTCGAACTGGTCGAGGCACTCCATCCACTTAGCGGACGGAATGTGGAGTGCACCGTGACTCAGCAGCCTGATCCATTGGGCTGGCCGGTTCGTTTTCTTGGTTATGTGGCGGATTTTTATTGCGCAGCAAATAGATCACAGCAACAAAGGAGAGACAAGTGTCGGAAGTGAAGCGTCACCAGTTATTTGGGAAAATGTCATCTCAGTGTGAAAAAAACAACCGAGGTGTACTTCATTACGGTCGTCACACTACAATACTCACCTCCAGACTACACTGTAATATTCGGCTGCGAATGTTGGGCACCAGACCTCTCGTGGTCCGCCGAAGAGCCGTCCAAGCAGCACATATCCGCGTGCTTCGGATCCAAATAACCCTCCTTCATCTCCCAAACCCGATAGCTCATGCAACAGTTGTACTGCTTCAGAGGCGGACAATACTACAATACGGCGAGACAGGGTGTCCGCACGTGGAGACCAGACTTAGACTGAACTGATATCTACGGTTCTTACAGATTCCTACAGATATAGTTGTTATATCGGAAGCTCCACTGAAGGTAATTTATGAAGGGTGGTTTTGAAACTGGTACTTAGGCATAAACAATAATTGCCGAAATATGTTGTATGCTATTTCACGAAGAAATTTTACGTGAAGAAAACCTCCTGATCGGTCCATCCAGACTTAGTGCACGTTCCCACCGAGCCTGGCGGCGCACCGTTCATCAGGCTTTGAACCATCTTCATCCTGCCGAAGACGAAGACTGGAGGTAAGTACAATCCAGCCGCGTTGACTGCGCACAGAACAGTGACAGTCTTGCCGCGCTCTTCGCTTGTGATTTTCCCGACTCTTTTAACGCCTTTGGAAGCAACGATCTTCCCTGGAGTTTGTACGTTGGTCACCCCAGTTTCATCCATATTCCATACTTTCATGGGCCCGTAGTCGCCTCCGTCGAGAGCTGATTCGTATGCGTCGAAGAACTTCTTGACCTGAGGTCGGTTGAATCCGACGGCTCGGGATAGGCTTGTGGCTTCTTGGCTCCTGATTGACAGGCTTGGGTGGCGACGAAAAAATCCGTAAAGCCAGTCTTTCCCAGCCATCCTGTGCTCTTTGTCGAACCGCACTTTCATGTCCATCTTCTCTGCGAACTCGTAGGCTAGACGCCGTACGTCCAGTGCTGTGAGACTAAAAAGAAGTTTCTCCATTTCTTTGATCTTTTGTACGAGTTGTTCCTCAATTTCCTTTGGAATGTCTGTAGACCTTCCCAGACTTCCCGGGACGAGCACCGTCTTGTCTCGGTGGCGACGCAGTGTTTTTCTGGATATCTTGTACATTTTGGAGACCTTATGCAGGGAAGATCCACTACGTATGGCTTGAAGTGCTTGCTTGAGACTCTCTTGGCCATAGGAGCCTCGGTCCGAGGTCCTGGTTCTGGTTCGTGCCATGTTACGTGACCCTGGAAATGATATCGGAATTAGAAAATTGTTGGTGGAAATTGATACAAACTGATTAGGGTTGTGGCAAGGTATTATCTGATGGCATTTGCCAAGGACGCATGAACCGGGGGTGGTGAGGGGAACAGAAAGGGCAGAGCCTCCCACCCACCCCCCCCCCTCCCCCCAACCAACTTTAGTGATTTTTAACATTGACCCTATGGCGTTGACTGGAAATATTCTGCCAAAAATAGTTGTTTGGCCCCCACTTTGAAACAGTTCCCGCGCCGCTGGTGTTTGCTGCACATATTGGAACAAACTGGAAATACTTTGGCAAGCCTTGAAATAATGTGCAAGGGTGATGCTCTTCGCTAGGTACAAATATTTTCACACAGTCTGGCGAAATTTGGTGCATATAAATTTGTATTATAGTATTCGGGTAAAGTCAGTATTATTATCTTGATTAATTGACTGGGTAGATCTGTTATTATCTGGGTATTATCTGTTATAGATATGGGTAGATCGATTAATACAGACACTTTCACATTTAGGTAAGTATGTCATCTACGAATGACCAAGGTCGTAACAAGCAGGGAGGGGATGGCATTCAAGCCCCCAATTTGGAAAGGCCTGACACCAAAAATGTATAGATGTTACTCGACACGAAAAATGTACGTGGTAAATTTCAGACCGCAGCTTCCCAATCCCTTGTGGGTCCCCCCCCCCCCACCTTCACGAACAATTTCAATAGTTCGTACGTCCCCGAGGGTGACAAAAGAAATACATAAAAACATATTCGAGGTATGAAAGCTAATTAGCTACATATTAAAACATGAATGTGTCATTCGTAAACTACCGGCGGGAAAGACGCCCCATCTATGGGGTAAGATGCCCCCGGGGGCGTCTTTCCCCATCGATGTGTGGGGCGTCTTACCCACCAATGCCGAAATTTGGTCGCACGTAGCGTGCAGAAATAGGGCGATCGTGGCGCACTGGAGAATAACACCCTAAAGAGGCAAAATATATCATGTTCCGCGATGGAAAGTCCTACAGCACGCAAGTATATTATTTGGACATATATTTGCAACTATTTTGTTAAACTTTTATGATCGAAAACGTAAAAAAAAAGAGAAACACTCAGCGCTCGTCACGCACTTGCAGCAACGGACCAACTTTTTGCGCAATAAACAACCGTGGCTTCTGCTTCCAATCAAGAACTTCAGATATGTTCTCTAGTTCTTTGATCAGCCTATAGAGGGGATGGTGCGTCTTACCCGAGGGGCATCTTACCCCACTCTACCCTACCATTAACCATTTTTGTTGCCCTCTTTTGTACTCTCTAAATTCCAACAGTCTTTTGCATAACTAGGGGACCAAGCTTGAACACAGTATTCCAAATGTGGCCTGACATATGCACAGTAAAGCTTCCTGATGACTTCCTCACTTTTGTATGATACATTCCTATGTATTGCCCCAAGCATTCTTATTGCATTCTTCCTGGCTTCTTTGGTCTGTTCTGATGCCCCCAATTTTGTGTTCAAAATAACACCTAAGTCCTTCTCCTGCTGAGTCACTGATAGTACTTGGCCACCCATTAAGTACGGAGCCTTAATATGCTGCCTACCTACATGCATGATTTTGCACTTATCAAAATTAAATTAAATTAGCCATTTTTCGGACCACTTCACAAGCTCGTCTAAGTCTTTCTGCAGCATGTACCTAGGTGCGTAGGTACCAGGTAAATATCAAGCTGATAGTGTGGATGAGTGGGCTGTTGAAGATAATTATAGTTTGTATATCATCAGCTTTGTATATCATCAGCTAATCTCAACATTTTATGATGTAAGTTGTCCTTCCACAGTGGAGGGACATGACTTTATATCATATGACTTTATAAGGTGTACCTAGCCAGGGGTGTCGATTTGTATCCTTTTGTGGGGGCCATGGCCCCACCAATGTTGATCTTGGCCCCCCCCAATGTTGATTTGGGCCCCCCCAATAACCTATGCTATTTTATGCTGTTAAGAAAGCTAAAGGGAAAAAATGAAAATCACCATGCTAAGTAGAAACATTGATGTTAACCAGCACATTTTGTACTGAAAAGAAACAGATTTGGATTAGATAGTGGACTGACCCTCCACCTTTTGCTGAAAAATGTAAAATTGTGTGTAAAAACAAATAAAATAGCTGGAATTCCCTCCACTGTGGAAGTACAGCTTACATCATAAAATGTTGAGATTAGCGATGCTGATGCATTTTAAACCATATTGTCTGAAAGAAAATCTGCTAAGCAACTAAACAACAATTGCATGGTCATACTGATCATTTCTGAGATCCGAAAATATAGTGGGCTAAATCCGAAGTTTTTTTTTGGGGGGGGGTCTAGTGCATTGGCACTTCGGCCCCCCCAATGTTTTTCAAAAATCGACACCCCTGTACCTAGCAATGGATTCAGCACCTTCCTTCGGGATGTCATACTGATGAGATTGTATATGGTAGCACAATGGGTATGATGGGAGGAGTCTGTAATTGTTGAGGGTGTTATGCAATAGCAAGTGAATGGTGCTAGATAGGCTGGGATACATAGCTCCCTAGGAAATTGAGATAAGGGATTGATTGGGGTGAGAGTATGTACATTTCTAATACCTTTTCTAGAGAGGCTTAACCCAGATGGGCCCTTGTGGCTCTTATTAAGCCTTAACACTTTATGATTGTATGACTTTATGAGGGAAATCCAGCTATTTTGGTTTTTCTTTGCACACCATTTTGAATTTTGTAGCAAAAGGTGGAGAGTCAGTCCACTATCTAATCCAAATCTGTTTCTTTTCAGTACAAAATATGCTGGTTACATCAACTACATTTTCCATGTACCTTGCATGGTGTTTTTCTTCTTTTTTCCTTCAACTTTTTTATCAGCATAAAAATAGCATAGATTATTGGTAGGCCCAAATCAACATGGGGGGGGAAGATCAACATTGGTGGGGCCCTGGCCCCCACAAAGGGATACAAATCGACGCCCCTGTAAGCACATGTTTCAAGACAAGCGTGCATACGTTACAGTCTACAAAGCTCTCGCGTCGAAATTGGGCGTGAGGCGCAAGTTCTCGTCCACTCTTTCCCTTCACCTGCTAAGCCTGCCTTCTGCATCACATCTTTTGACACGTCCGATTTGGGCTGTGTGTTATCTGTCGCTGATAATCCACCCCTCGCTGATAAGCACACCGGGAAAACATCCCTGGACGGCCGTTCGGCCAGCTAGCCTGGTAACCGGCGGGCCACCTGACCGACCGGGCACAACGAGCAGTACACTGGTTTTCGGGGAAGCTGGACATCAAAAAGGTCATTTGCCCCTCACCAATTTGCCTTTCTTGAGAACACGGGAAAACTTCCGTATCGTAGAAAATTTTCCGTACCCAAGAACGCACGCTGAGATTATCACGGCATATTTTACGAGTCAATTACCGTTTGTTATGAGTAAAACGTTCCAGGCGTGCACCCAGGAGTGGGTAGGTGCACCGGCGAAAACGAAGCCAATGAGATTGGTCCGGCTCCCACGGCATTTGGTGACATGTTACGGGACTGGAACTGGCAGAATCAGCTGGATGGACCCATAAGGAACTGTGTTAAATGACGAAATCTGAGACCCTATACGACGGATAATAGTAGACGGATAGGAAACTCCCCGTAATCGGCGACCAACGACGGGCTACTGCCACCTAGCGGTGGGAGGCCGAAGCTAATCCTGGCTAGGATATTGTTTGATTCCAGCGACACATTCCCGCGTTGGAGAGTAACGCGTCGTTAGTTTCAGCCAATTTCCGCTTTTTGGAGAAGCTAGGGAACCGTGATCCTGCTGCATGAAACCCTGTATCGGTAAGGAATTAATTAAAAATATATATGCCTCCATTTCTTTCCTTCAGGGGACATTTAAACGCATGGCGTGGTGCACTGTGTTTATGGCGCGTTGTGTGTGTTTTTGGAAGTAACTTATGCGTTTTGGATCAAGTGAAGCATGTAAATCTCCATTGCATTGCCAAGTTATTTACTCTAAATCACGAGAAAATCAGAATCCGCGGTATTTAGTCTGTTTGAGCTTTTGTTTCACTTGAAGCATTGGTCAAAAGGGGCGCCATAAATGTACCCATTTTCACCTTCATATGCAGCTCTGAAACTAAGGGCTTTGGCTGTAGGATGTTCGATTTAAGGTTGAGGAGCGGTCTGAAGGAGGGATTGTCTGGCACAAAATATTGCAATCTTTACATAAGGTACATAGCTCAATATTTTAAAGGCTACCAAGGTTTTCGGTTGGTGATATGTGCCATGTATTCAAAAGTCATGCAGGTTTGTCATAATTATTTAGTAAGAAAATGTAATTACGGGGTAGAAATGTTAAATGCTATTGCTATCCTTGCACACAATACATATTTCTTTCTGTCTGGGTTGATTTGGTTTGTAAGTAATTATATATTTGCATTTTTGCCATGTAACATGCAACCTTCCATCACCTGTTTTAGGCACGTGCTCGTGATACATTTATTTGCTTATTTTTAATTATTGTATGCTATCTGGTCCATAATATTATAGCACATGCTATCATATGATATATATGATACATCATATGCTTGTATGTCATGTAGGTAGGAAAACTACCATTTCCTGTTACAAATGCCTCCTCATAATTTTGCATTCCATCTCTTACTTGGAAGAGGTAAGAGGTTGCATCCACGACCGATCGACAAGGGCCCGGCACCCTCATCTCTGAGATCTGGATCAAAATTGTTGTATAGGGTTATCATATGCCCTGAATCCACCTGTGCACATTTCACTTCAATCAGGTCAACGGTTCAGGAGTTATAGCCTGGGGAATTTCTGGAAGGTCACTCTGCATGGTTATGTTCGGTGGCCGATAACTATGTTAAATATCATTCAAAATATAAATATCCAGACATTTTTGAATTCGCAAAGGTCAAAGGAATCCAATTCCGACAATATTGTTATATGTGATACATGATTAAAAAGTTATCCCATGACCTCAGGTCATATAGGGGGGCCGCGTTAGCGCAGTTGGTAGAGCGTCGGACTCTTAATCGCAAGATTGTGGGTTCGAATCTCACAACCGACGGCATTTACCGAGTCCACCCGCGGCCAATCGGCGTGAGAGGTTGGCAACGCTATATAACCTAGCGGTTGAATGCGTCGTAAAAGAACTCAAGGTTCTTCTTCAGGTCATATGACCTCCGGTGACCTCGATGCCCGTGAAAATATGTTTGTTTTTTAATTGATAGGATGGTAGGGCCATATTTTTACTTGACATATCGCAAATAAAAAATAGCGTATTTGTTGCAAATGCTCGCTTGGAGAGTGCAAACTTTGCCATATTTCAAGCTTTTCGTAGATTGAGCTTCTAACTCGACCGGGGTGGGCTGTCGGCGTAGGCCAAACCGAGAAAGGTCACCTGATCAGATGGACTCGTCTGATCCGAGCGTTTGAAAAGAGCCCTCCAGCTTGTCGGAAAAGGCCCTGGGTCGTCAAAGAGTGCCCATGAAATAACGGAGAGGGTCCTAGTTGCCGAAGAGTACCTTTGGCTGTCAGAAAAGGCCCTTTGGACGACGGATGAAGCCCAAGCCGTACAAGGCCCCTGGCCTGATGGAGGGACCCAAGCTGTTGAAATAGGGCCTTCGGCCTGACAGGAGGCTCTGGATCATTAAAGAGGCGCCCTGCCTTGACGGAGAGGACCCCGGGCCCTTGGAGAGGCCCATGGAGGGGGGGCTGCTACACAGTAGTGGCATTTCCAAGGAGTGAAGAGGTACTCGCCCCCTGCCGAGTCCAATAACCTAAGGATTAGCACTCAGGGGCAGGCGCTCTCCCTTGTTTTCTGCCGGCTCTCCGGGCACTCCGCTGTTAGCCCTTAAGGGCCCTCTGAAGCTGCTAGGGACCCTTCCTAGATATCTACAGCTCTTGTGATTTCAAGAATATTCCATCTATGATGCTGGACCCCGGTATTCCCTCCACCTCAATTGCCAGCCAACAGGGAATTTTTTAGCTCTCGGGGGGACTTTGGTCATCCATTATGGGCCGGTCTCAACATCAGA
Organism: Ashinkailepas kermadecensis; assembly: GCA_034440615.1. Lineage (NCBI taxonomy): Eukaryota > Metazoa > Arthropoda > Thecostraca > Neolepadidae > Ashinkailepas > Ashinkailepas kermadecensis. The sequence continues at coordinate 109,598 of JAOTOM010002873.1, read as the reverse complement.
AGAATCCTAATCCAGTCCTCTCTGACTCTCATGAGGTCCTCTGCATCATTCAGGGTCCTCTCATGCTTGTAGGGCCCATCACAGATACCTCAGGGGGGACCCCAGTGACTGCCAGGGCCAATCAGCCAATCGGTCTTTGGCCAATCAGCCAGCCCTTGGGAGGGGGCGTCGGAATGGAATTGGTCTGTCCCAGACGAGTCCCAGGCATATACGGTTGGAGGGAGAGGGGGATGGGCAGGTACTCTCCCTTGTTTTCTGCCGGCTCTCCTGACACTCCGCTTCCTCAGTTAGTCGACATAGGTTAGTTGGTCACGAGCTTATGCTTATATACGGCGGCCCAAGGGATGGCGGCTACTGGAGAATGCGCCCCCAGCTGGAGCCGAAGGTGCAGTTTTTTTCCTCTCAAACGACGCGTGGTAGAAGGCCGATACAGCTATATTTCCCCCATCCCGTCAAGCTTTTGTCGATGGGGTGTCCTTCGCATCTCCTACCCAGGATTAGTTATCTGATGGTCCGATAGATGTCGCTAGTATCGGTCGGTGGTTGCAAACATCGAAGTTGCGCCCGAGAGTTTCCGATCCGTTTACTATTACCCCTATTACCATATTTACCATATTTACCATGTACCATATTTACTATACGGTCAATCAGAGACCAACCATGGGACATAAGGGGGTGGGCAGCGCAGGAGGAGAGTAAAGTAGTGAATGCCTCTCCCGCACAGCGTTCAGACCATTTCGACCGTTCAGACCGTTCAAACTCAGAAAAAAAACATGTTCTACATAGCACAAAATACCAGTTATATATTTTCTTAAATCGCAGTACATCAGGAACATCAAACAGATGGGGTCTTCCTGATTAGCGTCTGACGCACAGCACAGGCCGTCAGCGCCGACGTCAGCACGCGGCCGTCGTCCATCCTCGGCATGGCAGCCCGATCACCAACATTCCGTGATGTAATTGAGACGGTCACGAGCAGTGGCAGCATATAGCCCGTGAAGAACAGGTACGGTTATCACATGCTGCTGACAAAGGTGTTTACCTTTGTTAATGTCGCACAATGACTGAAGCCATCCCAACGCACACTGGCGGATCTAGCCTACCGGTTTGGGGGGGCAACTATCGGTTTTCGGCGTCAGCCCCTCCCCTCCCCTCCCCAGTGGCGTACCTAGGAATTACATCAGGGGGGGGTCGAACGGATTTGGAGGGTGCCCCTTCTCCCACTATTTTTGGTTAAAAAGCACCGGATTTCGACCACTGTTTGGCAAAGGGGCCCATTTGAAGAAGAAGAAAAAGTATTTGACAACATAATTTCCTGTGTAGGGGCTCCAGCCTACCTCCACCGTTTCTATGTTACCGGATTTGTGTTCTTGTTTACCAAAACGTTCACATTCTCGTTCAACGTCTTGTACCACGTCAACGTTCGTGCACGTGTACACACTGGCGGATCCGACTTTGTCAACTCTTGCTGTAAGCAGAACTTAGAGCATGGAACCCTCGATGTGTGTTAGAATCTACTATGCTACGATACTGGCTTCCAAACAATTTTTTTTTTTTAAACCTTTAAAATTGGAGATTCTTTCATCCAGACGCTATTCTTTAACGTCGGCAAAGGTTACTGCATTTTAATTTATTTGACTTCTGTTGCCGGTTTCGGGGGGCAAAAGACACTATGGCCTCCCATTTTTAAGCGCTTCGGGGGCCATGGCCGGAATGGCCCCTTCCTGGACCCGCCAGTGTAAATACATACCTCCTCTTGCTATTCTTCTTGAAAAATAAGTCGATGTAGCCTGTCTCTTCATCTTAGCAACCCTAACACCAACATACGAAACATGCTGCTCAACTGGGCTCAACTGGTCACTCGTACAAAACATCCTGTTCAAATTCCGCTTTCGAAATCTGGCTCACTGGGTCCGCTTGCCCGTTACTGGCTAAACAAACTTCATGAACCTATCTGACGAAGGATTAATGAAACTGCTGATTTCGTCAACTCTTGCTGTAAGCAGAGCTTCAACAGCATAGAACCTCGATGTGTCAGAATCTACTATGTTACCATATTGTGCTTCCAAACAATTATAACAAAATACCTTTAAAATTGGAGATTATTTCACCCGGAACGCTATTTTTTTAACCTCAGCAAAGGTTACTGTATTTTGATTCAGTTTACTTTTGTTGGTTTGGGGGTGGGGGCCAAAGACACTATGCCCCCCTTGAAGTGCTGGGGGGGGGCATGGCCGAATTCCCCCTGGATCCGCCAATGCCAACGCAGGATTTAGCGACAGTAATCTAGCATCCTCGCTTCGCACGCATATTACGCTCCTCGCCCAGATTCGGCAGCCATATTATACTTCCACATATACGCAGTGGCGTCGCCACGAAATTCTTCCAGGAGGGGGGTGGGCGGGCAATGTTGATAGGGGGCCTCCTGCTCCCCGAAAGGGGGCCTCCACTGTGTTAGGGCCTCCTATTGCTTTTAGGCTCTTAGTATGGTTCCCGAGTGGGGAACATGGTTTCATATTGATGTTTTGTTTGTTCATGGCATGGTGCATCATTTACGCAAAACGCAATCGCAAAAATCTTGTTTTGTCGCTGAGAACTGAGCCATACCAGGGGTATAAATAAGCAAATGTGGATAAATACGTCAGTGCCAAAACAAACCAATGTCTTAATGCTTTCTCGACCAGAAGAATCTTCCCACTGGCCTCCAGATTCCAGCGAGCTGGCGGGGCTGGTGCTGAACATATCTTACGGATATCTCCCATTGATCAACCCACTTCCATGTCCACCAAGTCTAACTGAATATAACTAGATTCATCACTACTGTTAGTCATTCCCACCAGATTGATGTCATAATCAAGCCTAAACGATTATTTCTCGGTCCCAGGACGACAATTTCGCGAAGGTGACAACAAGAAGTGGATTGAATTGGTTTTCTGATCGTCATCTTAGGGACCTATTTACTTGTATATCATTTGGTGATGGCTGCAAGGCACTTGGCATAGAAGCTAAAATAATAAATCCTCCGCGGATAAATTCATGGCAAGAACAAGCGTTGAACAACAATGCATCAATGGCAATGCAACAATGTAACAATGACAATGCATAAATAATGCAAAACCTTCAAATTCCACGCCGTCACGCCCATGGTTTTCGCTGTGCTGTACCGTTTTGTAAATTATGTCGTTGAGAAGGGTATTGAAACGCAAACGTATTTGGAGGGGTCCACCTACTCAATAAAAAGTCTTCCGATTTCGACCACTATTTTGTCAAAGGGGACCTTTTTTAAATACAATAATTAGTGACCATCTGAATTATCCTGTGGAGAGGCCTAATCTGCCACTATCGTTTCTGATTCGTCGGATTTCAACCCTAGCTCCCCACCCTGTTCGAATGTATTCTTTTGGCATCCCTTGGTAAGTCACCTCGCACTGCTGAAATTTCACCTACACAAATCACTTTAAAATGTAAAATTTCCCAACTTCAGACATTCCAGTTCATAGTGCCCTGTCACCACGACGCCAACGTTAGTGCATGTGCACACCATCTTGCGTATTCGGCGCATTCGCCACACTTCGTGTGATGTTACGGATTCTGCTGGGCCTCCTTTACGCTTTGCTAATTGCTGCCAAATGGGATAGACTTGCTCCATATCTAACGTGATGAAATGCTTCGGATGGGTGTTCGCTGCGAAAATTCGATTAATTAAATTCGATCATTAGTTCCCCTACTTCCCATATTTTATGGTGAAGAAATGCGGATACCCACTGAGCTTTGATGTACCTCATATCTTCGATTAAACATGCTTCCAGGTTGGCTACCGAACCGAGGCCCTGCCTGAGTGTACTTCTTTGGACCCGTTTCGTATTCTCTTCGTCTACGGATGTGTCTTAGGGCTCCAACTACATTTTTGTTAGAGGCCCAACGCATTTTCGAAACCCCTGCTCGTTTTAGGGGTTTGTTTTTTTTAGCGTACCGGTGATGATTTTCTTAGATGATTTTTTCTTAATTGGGAACTCTCAAAGATCTCGATGTGTGTACTTAGTGCCAGGTATTTTGTTCGTTTTGGACCGTATTGCTTTTTGCGACCCCAACCTATTTTCAGGCCCTCGTGCGGTCACCTGGCCCCTGTGTGCCTTGAGGGCTTCCGGTGTTCTTTTATTGTGTTTTTTTTAGGGTTCCCGGTATATTTATTTAGGGCTGCAACGCATGTTTTATGGCCCTATCGCTTTTTGCGTGACTGCGCTTTGGAGGGCCAGTTGCATTTTTTCGGTCCCCGTTGTGCTCTCAGGGTCCCGCTGTGTTTTGTTGGGGCTTCTGACGCACATTTATGGGGCCAGATTACGATTTTGGGGCTTCGGTCCGATTTTCTGTGTCTAGCGCGACTTGTCGCTGCACGGCACATGGTTCCGGGATTAGCCCATGTTAGTTGTCTGGGGTCAACACTGATTTTTGTGGATCTCTTCTGAATTTTTTTTTTAACTTCCGAATCCCGGCCCTGATTTTGCGAGTCCCTGGCGCCATGTTTTCTTATCTCACCTCGATTTTCTTCCCCGAGCTCCGGTATGCTTTTCGATGCCGGAAAGGCATCTGATGATATGTTCGGTGCTCCAGAACCATTTTCCTGACCCGGACTTTTCCGGGGGAATCCCTCCCTTATTTCGGAGGGCTCCGGCTTTATTTTCCGGATACCGATGCGACTTTAGGGATTCACAAGGTGCTTATGTGGGAGCCCCTAGACATGAATTGTTAGCAACCCGAGGTGAATTTTTGATGTCCAGGCCAAATTTTGGTACTACCGGTAGGAATTGTGGGTGCGAAGCGCGATATTCGGTGGGACCAGTTCCAGGTTGCAGGGCGCGTTATACTTAGCTGTAGCCCCAATGCGATCTTAGCGGTTCCTGTTGCAGATTTTCGGGCCTCAGTGCGAGTTTTCTTAGGCCCGCCGTATTTACTTGGAGCCCCTACGCGAATTCTGGTGGACCCGACGCCAATTTGTGTGGCCCCAGCGCGACTTTTTGAGGCCTCGCCTCGATTTTTGAAACATATCCCTCGTAGTAGGGGAGGCAGCATTTGCCCCCTTGATATTTTACTGCGGCCACCGAAGGAGTTTTTAGCCAATGGCACCTTTCAGACTATAGAAGCCCTCCAGGTATTTTTTTTTTTTCCCGGACCTGTTTTTAATTTTTCGGTGCTGGGTCGATTCGATCGAGTCTCAGTGTGAACTTTTGGACATAGAGTTCTATTTTTTAAAGGTCCTTATGCTTGATGTTTTTGGGTCCCGGTACGATTCTGCGGTCTCCAGGTGCGATTTTTTCGGTGCCATGACACGTTTTTTTCCAGTGCCCAACGGGTTCTTTTTTGCTGGGGGGGACTTTGAACCGATATTTGGAGCGCAGGGTAACATTCCGGTTGGTACTTGAGTTTTTGGGGCAGCTGCACATTTTACAGGGTCCAGGCGCGACCACCCCAGGTCCACAGTGAGATTTGCAAGGGCTGCGACGACTATTTTGGTCCAATGCAATGCTTTTTTGTCCCGACGTCATTTGCTTGGATCCCTAGCGTGAGTTTCAGCGACCTCGACGCTCTGTGGGGGGCAAGGGTGTCGATTTTTGAAAAACATTGGGGGGGGGGGGGGCCGAAATGCCAACGCACTAGACCCCCTTCCCCCCCCCCCTCCCAACCAAAAACTCATCGGATTTCGCCCACTATATTTTCAGATCTCAGAAATTCTGATTTTTTATTCGACAATGTGTATGTTTATGTTTATTCAGCATCCTCACCAACGGGGAAAATCGTCCAATAACTGGTGAAGTCACATAATTAAAAGAGCAGTGCACAGTCCATGTCAACATAACAACTCTGAGTAATAGCATGCGACTGCAGTGCCATATAGTGGGCTCGGATCTATCATCACCGTCACCATCACTGTTACCCTCCTCCTCACTCCACACACCAACACACACCGGCTTAAATAAAAATACTTCAGCGATCAGATGCAGGCTAAACACACCGGCCTTGGTGGAGCATCAGAGCACAGCAGACCTGAACTGTGATGACGAGGGGTGAAAGTATTTCCTTGGTGCCTAACATTATGGAGGGGCATTTTTACCTTTAGTACGCCACTGCGGCTGCTCAACGTGTTTTTTTACGCAGATTGCACGATCGAGAGTAGAAAGGCCCTTCGGATAATTTTCTTTCGGGACCCATTCTGAATTTTCTGGTGCTCTGGTCGAATCGATAGAGTCCCCTTGTGGTTTTTGTGGTGAAGTATGTTTTTGTAAGCCCCCTACAGGACATTTTTGGACCCCGGTTTTTTTGGACCCCGGTTTCGGGCTCTTGGTGCGTTTTTTTTGGTGCCTCAACAGGTTTCTTTTCCGGCGTCCGACGACTTCTTATTTTGTGGATCCTTGACGCAATTTTTGTGTCCGCAGGGTGATATTCCGGGTATATATTGGTTGTTGGGAAGCCAGCTGCAACTTATGGAGCTCCGGCGCGAAGCTTTGGCCCCAGTGGGATTTTCCAGAGAAGCGGCGTGAAATTGTTTTGATCTAAGTGCGATTTTTTGGGCCCCGTGGTCACTTGTTGGGATGCCTTGCGCGAGTTTTGGTGGCTACGACACCTTTTTCGGGCCCAACAAGTTTTGTGGGCTTTTGGAACCATTGTTGAGATCCCAGATTGATTTTCCGTGTCTGGACTGTTTTTCATTTCCCCGGCTTCATTTGTTGGGTGATATCAACGAGACTTTTAGAGCCCCGGTGGGACCTGTCATGCATCTAGCGTGATTTTCAGGGGTCCGGGTGAGAATTCTTAGTACCCCCAGTCTCAGCGTGATTTTCAGGAGGCCCCGGAACGACCGTTTGTGGCCCCCATCGTGATTTTCTTAAACCCTGGCACGACGTTTTTTGCGGCCCCAGCGTGATTTTCAGGGGCCCAGGTGCAAACTTTTGAGGCTCCAGCGTCATTATCAGGGGCCCCTGCGTTACTTTTGGTGGCCCCCCAATGTGATTTTTCTGAGCCCCGGTGCGATTTTTGGTGGACCGAGTGGGATTTTTAGGGAGCATGGCGCTTTTTTCCTGAGCTCGGCGGATTCTTGGGGGCCCCAAAACCTGTCAGGGAGGGAGGAAACTGCCCACAATGGCCCCTCCCCATTCGGTATGTCACTATGCCATGCAATGATGCAACATAAGAATCCAGGAATAGTTCATCTGTTTCATCACTGACATGTGTATCCACAGGCTGCTTTGGAGATGGATGCGCTCCTGAAGTTTGGTCAGGGTTGGAGTTGGAGGTGGATGGAGCAACACTGTGAAGGACATAACATGTGGTTCAAAAGACTTCTGTTTACATTAACAATACAGTGGATGAAGTCACATTTTCATGAATTGACTTTTTATGGTGTTCTGAGTGAGTAGGACAATCGAGATGGGTTTCTGTGATATGCATTGTAGAAGCAATGTTACGATGTAGCTTTTATACCCCAGTGGGAATGGTATGGGTCCACTCATGAGTGAATTTGCAAAATACTGATATATCAGTTCACATCAATGCCGGGAGCTATATGATTAATATGGTCGATGAGCCCTAAAGCCCAAATAACCAAGTAACAATGCAGGGAATCTGCTGCATAACATTTTGCACATAAATTAGCCATGATATATGGCATCATACTTCCCATGTTATTTAGAATAGTGAGCTTTATTCTATGTGCAAACATCAGTACATTAGAAATGTTAATTAAACGTTACACATATCAGTTCCTTACAAGTGTCAGCAATACATTTCCTTTATGTGCTTTAAACATGATTCAAGAAAGCACTCTGTCATCGATGTTAAACTTCCAAAAAGAGTGGGCCACCTGGTGTTTTTAATGCTATTTGAGTGAATTTGCTGTCTTGTTAGTGAACTGACCACCTATTCAGATATAAATACTTTACCTTTGCCTACTTCTGTCATGAAAATTTGTAAGTTTCCAATACATTAGAAATCATCAGAATAACTTTTGTCCACAAACCGGTGCATGTATGTATTTCTATGAATTTATCATATTTATTAACACAAGTGATGTAGATCTGACCTGCAAATGTATCACTGAGAAAATGTTATCAGCACAGGATTTCATTCCTGAAAATATAGTACTTTCAACATGTTATTGTTCTTTGTGAAGCAATAAGTGGAATGCTCCCATGCAGCATGCAGACGGAGGTTCATAACGTGCACCAGGTAGCACACAAAGAGGTATTATTGCAGTCTAAGGTAACCACACGACAGGTTTTACACCAATTTTACCTCCACGAATCATTCAAAGGCGCTAGCTTTGGCCTAGGTACATTAGGCTAGGCTTTTGTTGTAAGTTAGTAAATTACAAAAAAAAGATTTTTCTTCAAAAACGGTTCAAGCTAGGTTAGGTTATGTTTGGCTTTTAAGTTGAAAATGTTTGAGAACAAAAAAAAATTGTTTGGAAATTTGGCATTAAAAAAAATCATTTATTGCCTGGAAGGCTAGGCTAGGTTATATTAGGTTATGTTACGTTACATCTTTTTTTTATAATCTGAACATTATTTTTTATCCTATATTACTCAAATCCAAGCCCCTTTCTGGGTGTTATTTTTCCTCACAATTGAAAAGTGTGCATCTGCAGAGGAAACGAGCAGTCACATCATGTTCAGCACATTAATAAACACTGCATTAAAAAATAAATTAAAAGAAGTCAGAGATTACCCTGAGCTGAAGACAAATTATCAAAAAAATGAGGTATTCTCGCAGTTTAAGGTAACCACAAGACAAGTTTTACACACATTTTACCTCCATGAAGCATACAAAGGGGTTAGGTTTGTTAGGTTAGGTTAGGCTTTTGTTGTAAGTTGGAAAAAATCATTTGTTGGGAAATAATTTGTTTTAATGATATTTATACGAAAAAATATACATTCGGGCTAGCTTAGGTTAGGATTTTTAAGTGGAAAATATTTCAGAAAATTCCTCCAAAATTTCAATTAAAAACAATTAATTTATTGTATAGGAAGTTGGACTAGCTTGGGTAAGACTATCTTACATCTTGAACATTATTTTTATGCTATAATACCTAACTCCACACCCTTTTTGGTGATATTTTTACTCCCAATTGAAAAGCATGGATTTGCAGAGGAAAGGCCACTCAATTTGTGCTTTTTGGTGTTTTACTAATATTTTTTAAAGTTAAATTTCCAATGCAATGTTTATGAATATCACTAAGCTGTCCCTAAGCACCACTCGTTTTCTGTGCAAATGCTTAATTTCCTGGTTGTGAACAAAATAACATTAAAAAACGTGCTTTGAGTTAGGTAACATAGCATAAAAAGAAATACATTAAAAATGCAACATAACCAAACCTAACCTAGCCTAACCTGACTTTGGAGAAAACAATTTTAAAAACAAAATTGGAAAAATATCAAGCAATTTATTTCCTTGGAATTTTACAAATGGAAAACCTAACCCAACCTAAACTAACCTAACCAGAATTATTGTGCGTTAAGGTGGCAGCAAGACAAGTTTTTACACATGTAAGGTGTTTTAAGTTGGACATTTTTTGCAAAAATTGTTCCAAGATTTAAAAGAAATAGAGCTTTTTTCTTCAAAAGCAGCTTATGATAGATTAGGTTAGGTTGGTTTAGGTTTTTTGTTTTTAATATATTGCCTGAAATTTTCAAAACTTGATTTGTTGGTTTTGATTTTCTCCAAACAGAGGTCAGGCTAGGTTAGGTTAGGCTATGTTGCATTTCTTTTATATTAAAACAAACATTTATTTTACCCGATATCACCTAATTCAAAGCCTTTTTGGTGTTATTTTGCTCACAACCTGAAATGTAGGCATTTGTACAGAAAATGAGTGGTCCCATCATCTGAGTCACATTCATAAACATTGCATTGAAATGATACATTCCACGAATTCATAAAACACCTTAAAACACAAATTTACCAAAATGTGTGGTCACATCATGTTCATCACATTCCTAAACATTGCATTAAAAAATCAAGAAATCAGAATTTACCTTAAGCTGTGCATTTACCAGAAGGTGTGCCAACCGCTGGACGGAAATGCTACATTAGGTTCCCCAATCCTGGGGAGAAAAGCACGAAGAGCAGTGGAATTAAAATATTAATAAAAGTAAACTAAAAACAGCTCTTCTTGAAGACAAACATGGTAGATATGTGGTATTAACATAGAAACCCTGAACACAAATCAGAAAAAGGCATGGACTGGACATGTTAAGCTTACCTTCCAAGTTCTGCAAGTACTGTTCCTTTGGGAATTAAACATCAGCAAGCTATTTATTCACTGTTTCAAATCACACCAATCTACAGATACAGCAGAAGGTGTGAAGTACAAAAACTAATCAGTACGACGGTACATGAGATTGGCCTCCGGATTAAACACTGCGCGCAATTGCACCACAAATGTCTCACCTCCGTCACATTTGTCTACAGCAACCAAAAATTTACGCTTGAGGTGCTGGGATTTCTGTAACTAGACTTTTTATCTTAGAATGTTACGATTTTGGATGTTCTGAGGAATGTCCGTCACGATTTGTGGCATTTCATGCGCGCTAGTGTCTATCAAGTCTCTCCAAACACATTTGGTGATGGGCTTTGACCTTGTATAACTTACAAGCAGGTGGTTGTCACTTCTGCAGCCGCCATAGACCCATTTTTCTGAGCTGTGACGTCGCGAGTGCGATTGCCAGGCTGCGCCGAATTTCTCCATCGAATTTGGAATATGCATGACTTCTGCTCGGGTGCGTCAGTAAATAAGCCCCGGTAAAGCGCCCACTGGCGGATCCAGGGAGGGGCCATTCCGGCCATGCCTCCCCCCTCGAAGCGCTTAAAGGGAGGGGGGCATAGTGTCTTTTGCCCCCCCCCCGAAACCAACAGAAGTCAACTAAATTAAAATGCAGTAACCTTCGCCGATGTTAAAAATAGCGTCTGGATGAAAGAATATCCAATTTTGAAGGATTCAAAAAAATTGTTTGGAAGCCAGTATGGTAGTATAGTAGATTCTGACACACATCGAGGGTTCCATGCTGCTCAAGTTCTGCTTACAGCAAGAGTTGACAAAATCGGATCCGCCAGTGTACACGAACGTTGACGTCGTACAAGACGTTGAACGTGAACGTGAATGTTTTGGTAAACAAGAACAAAAATCCGGTAACATAGGAAAGGTGGAGGTAGGCTGGGGCTCCTACACAGGAAATTATGTTGTCAATTATTATTTAATTTTAATTTTACTTATTATTCTTTTAAAATGGGCCCCTTTGCCAAATAGTGGTCGAAATCCGGTGCTTTTAATAAAAAATAGTGTGAGAATAGGCACCCTCCAAATCCGTTCCACCCCTCCCCTGATGCAATTCCTAGGTACGCCACTGGGGAGGGGCGGGGGGCTGACGCCGAAAACCGAAAGTTGCCTCCCCCCAAACCGGTGGGCTAGATCCGCCAGTGAAAGCGCCGATAAACTATGTACCGCGTTCCCAATGATTAAGGTTGCAGTTAGCACTGGCGGATCTAACCCACCGGTTGGGAGGGGGGCAACTTTCGGTTTTCGGCGTCAGCCCCCCCCCCAGTGGCGTACCTAGGAATTGCATCAGGGGAGGGGTCGAACGGATTTGGAGGATGCCCCTTCTCCCACGTGTTTTGGTTGAAAGCACCGGATTTCGACCACTATTTGGCAAAGGGGCCCATTTTAAAAATAATAATAAAAATTAAAATAAATAAAAAAATTATAATAATTGACAACATGATTTCCTGTGCAGGGGCCCCAGCCTACCTCCACCGTTTCTATGTTACCGGATTTTTGTTCTTATTTTCCAAAACATTCACGCTCACGTTCAACGTCTTGTACCACGTCAACGTTCGTGCACGTGGACACTGGCGGATCCGATTTTGTCAACTCTTGCTGTAAGCAGAACTTGAGCAGCATGGAACCCTCGATGTGTGTCGGAATCTACTATGCTACTATGCTGGCTGCCAAACAACTATATTAAAAGAAAATCCTTTAAAATTAGAGATTCTTTCATCCAGACGCAATTTTTTTACCTCGGCAAAAGTTACTACATATTAATTTAGATGACTTCTGTTGGTTTCGGGGGGGCAAAAGATACTATGCACCCCCCGCCCCCCTGTTGAGCGCTTCCCGGGGGGGGCCATGGCCGGAATGGCCCCTCCCTGGATCCGCCAGTGGCAGTTAACGTGCTCAATATGCGTGATGACACGCAGTAAGGTTCCTACCTAATTTAAAAATGCAAAATAATGCGGTTGAAAAAGCAAAGTTATTGGAGAGATAGGAACCCCCCACCTCTGGATCTCGAGTTTGAGTTCATACCTCTGCGCTACACGGCTAGGCGTAACCGCCCCCGAAGTTTGGGATGCGGGTTGGACAGTGTGCAAGAAAACTTTGACGCTATATACCACGATAGTTTCGATGGCTGGAGCAAAAGTGGTAGATAGATTGGTGAAAGAAAGCGAAGCGATCCCTCTTTCAGTGCCAGAATCATGCGAATTGGCGTAATATAATCCGATATATGTTTTTTTCTCGGAAATCGGAACAGCTCCCTGTACAGCATAGGAATGGGGCTTCAGCGAACTGGTGACGTCACGATCAATCAGTCCGAAGCGTTCAAATCATCTAATGACTATACCTGATTATATGCCTTGCTTGCAAGGTTCGTTTAGAAAGCCTTGGAAGCTACGGCTTAGTAGTACCTTCCTATTAATTTCTTCAAGAATAGGAATTATAATACCGTGTGCATGCAGCTTCTTGATTACTTTTGTATTGCATGGTATCATAAGCTGGCAGATATTTGGCTCACATGTGGCTCTTGGTGCAGGTCGAGACTGGGGTGCTGCTTTTCAATATTGAATATATGCTAATTGTCATTGGGATATAGGTGGGTACCTAAGTGAATATCAAGCTTATAGTGCGATGGGTTGACTACTGAAAATAAATATAGTTTTTGTATCCACAAGCTCAATGAAAACAGAATGTTGCTGACAGGACTGGATTGTGTGCAAGTTTGACAATGACTGGAAATTTAATGGAATGAATCCAGTTCAAGCTCCATATGCATGTGCTTTTGCCATTGGTCATGTGTGGAAGCATAATTATGACATTGTTAATTGTTGTCTAGTGGCTTTGCATATTTTTTTTCAGACAATATGGTTTACAATGCATCATCGTCAGATAATCTCGACATTTTATGATGTAAATTGTGCTTGCAAAGTGGAGGGAAATCCAACTCCTTTGTTTTTCCACAGTATTTTCAATTTAACAGCAAAAGGTGGAGAGTCAATCCACTATCCAATCCAAATCTGTTTCATTTCAGTACAAAATGTGTTGATTGGCATCAACTAGGTTTTGTAAGTAGCATGGTGTTTTTCATTTGTTTCCTTTAACTTTCTTCTCAGCATAAAAATAGCATAGGTTATTGGGGGGGAAATCAACATTGAGGGGGCCAAGATCAACATTGGTGGGCATGGCCCCCACAAAAGGATACAACTCGACGCCCCTGATTACCATCAATTATTCGCAACATTTTATGATGTAAGTTGTCCTTCCACATGGGAGGGAAATCAAGCTATTTTGTTGTTGTTTTTTTCACTCAATTTTGAATTGTGTGGCAAAAGGTGGAGAGTCAGCCGACTATCTAATCGAAATCTGTTTCTTTTCAGTACAAAATGTGCTGGCTAACATCAAGTACATTTTCTATGTACCATGGCCATGGTGTTTTTTTGTTATTTTTTCCTTTAACTTTTTATCAGCATAAAAAGAGCATGGGTTATTGGGGGGGGGCAAATCAACATTGGGGGGGCCAAGATCAACATTGGTGGGGCCATGGCCCCCACAAAAGGATACAAATCGACGCCCCTGCATACAAGGTCGGGCCTGAATACCACGACTCGCTCTGGGTGACAGGCCTCCGCTTCGCCATCCAGGTCGCAGGTGGGCAGTGGAGCCTCTCCGTAGGCCGTGAAGCTGTCCACCCTCCAAATGTCCTTCCAATGTTATGAGTGTCTGTATGTATGTATGTCTGCACATGTACCTGTATGCCATGCGTGTATCGTCTCTACGCCATGTTTCTTGTTTGACGGCGTCTCTCCTTTCTTGACTAGTTGATATAACCGGATGTCACATAAGCCGGATGAACGTAATTCCTTCTTTAACGTAGCAATCTCTAGCAGATGGCACTTTGCCTCCGCTAAAGATTTAGGGGGGAAAAAGGAAAGAAAAAAGTTTCGTAAAGCGCAGAAGTTGCCATGGATTGACTAGAAGCGGCCGCCAGACAAGGTAACCATATTACACAACGACCTGAAATGAGAATATTATGGGGAATAATTATATAAATTACCGCAATGTTACTGCCAGTCGTTCTTCGGGTAAAATAGGAACTCTCATGATGGTAGTTGTTTTCTCGATGTCACCTCTGACGAGCTCAAGAAGCTGGTCAAAGTTGGTAGGTGAAATCGGGAAGTACCGTTTGTGGTCTGCTGCGTTATGTCTGAGCTCAGCGACCAGCCTTGTGAATTCGCCTTCCTCCCCACTCCTGGAAAGGACTGGCCGGACCCACATACGCCGCTGGCGGTTCTGCACCCTACGAAGCAGTCGTCGACGGGCCTCAGTCAGCATGAGAAGGCGCATCTGCTCGTTGGCATGCCCCCGCCGAGGTACAAGCAGTTTTACGCCACGATATCCTTACCTGACTCCGGCAGCAGGAGAGGGCCCGGCCGCAGCGGCAGCGGGAGCAAGAATGGCCGCAACTTGAGTGGGGACAGCGGCAACAGGAACGGCCGCAGCGGCAACGGGCGCAAGTCCGGCCGCAGCTGGGGCGGTAGCGGTCGTAATAGGAGCGGCAGCGTTCGCGCACTGGACGTCAATTTCTGCCAACATGATGGCCTTAATTTCTAAACGATGCCATTTTATTTCTATGAAGATTGGTAGGGAGGATAACGTCCACATATATGGGTCTGAATATGCATGCTTTGTTATTTGCAAGCTAGCTGAGGGAGGGAGCGTGACCCCCCCCCCTCCGAGTCATGGCCATATTCCTCTCCCCCGCTGCAAAGCACTTGCAGATGGAACGAAGTCTGGTTCCCAGAATCGCTTTGGTGACCAAGACGCTTGAAACAACCCCATGCACAGCACGATTTCACAATTTTTCGCTTCTAACTGTCCGACACGCAGACCATGGTCTGCGTGCAAGTGGAACCTCCAAGGCCTGGACAACACGTCCTCGGGAAGGTTTCGGAGATATATTTACTAAGAGGGGAAGTGAGTTTAGTATGAATATTTACTAAACTTCCAGAAGTTTAGTAGGCATTTTTACTAAAGTTGCTTATGGAGATATATACAGTGCGATCGGAAATGAGGACGTGAAAGAGGTGGATTTTTTAATGTTAGTATTTGGATACCGGTGGCTTTTCTTGCGTCCACTGGGGGAGGGGAGGGGGCTGACGCCGAAAATCGAAAGTTGCCCCCCCCCAAACCGGTGGGCTAGATCCTCCAGTGGGAGTTGTCACATCACAATCTTGTTAAGCACATTCATGAACATTGCATTGGAAAAAGAAATTCCAAGAAATCGAAAATTACCTTGAGCTACAAACTTACCTAGGTATAACCCGTGTGGACCTGACACAAAAAGATTCAAACAGGCCGGCCACCGCCCTACTGCCAATCACTAGTATTAGTACCCAGAATCACACAGTGATGATCGAAGTGGCGTTAGCTGATAATTGGTCTGATGACTGATCCTCCATTGTGAAGATTGTCAATACGGTTCGACCAGTCACTGTTCTGGGTGTTTCAGAACCACGTATTTTACCTGACATATTGAGTGTCAGCATGACTGATTAAGCTCCTAATTAATTATTCGTTGGTCTTGGTGCAGGTTGCTATACCGCACTTGAAATCTCTTAGATCAGTCTCTGGGCATGTTAGGTACGGTTACCCAAAAAGGGGAAGCCTCATGGATGCCTGAGGGATCGGGCACCTAAAAGTCGTGACGGGGTTCCGGTACGCTATACGGAACTGCCCCAATTCTACGATAGGACTGTTCTGGTTTTTCCATGGGATTCTGTATATTTCAATGGGATTTGGTTTTGATCATGGGACAATCCAGGTTTTCCTCCATGGGACATATGGGATCCCATATGTTCCATGAAGAATAAATGCCAATCCCATGGAATTTTTTTTTCTCACTAGGGTAACCCATCCTATTATAACCATAGCCCATTATAACCTAACCTATAGGTTAGGCTAGGATGGGCTAGGTTAGACGAGGTTAGGTTAGGTTAGACGAGGTTAGGTTAGGCTAGGCTAGGCTAGGCTAGGTTAGACTAGGTTAGGTTAGGTTTGGCTTGGCTCCTATCAGGGTTGCTTTCGACGTTTACTTCCAATTTTTCTAAGTTCACTTCAAATTTGGAAGTTAACTTCCAATTTATAAAAATTAACTTCCAATTAAAAAAATTAACTTCCGATTTGGAAGCTAACTTTCAAGCTTTGGAAATTAACGTTCAATTTGGAAGCTAGGGATCAATTTGGAAGCCAACGTCGAATTGGAAAGGTAGCTTTCAATTTGGAAGTTATATACTTGGAAAATATAACGCCTATCCAAGCTGTTTTAAAGGTTATGAAATTTGGAAATTGGAATATTAGAAGATATACGCCGCCGCTGCTCTCTAGTAAAAGAGGAACAGTTACGATTCTGGCGCAATTGTGACATTACATTGTTTACATCATAACAATATCACGAGACTTAAGATGTAATCGAGATTATATTAAGTTCTTTTGAAGTACCTGACAACATGGTAGGATTGCTTGGCTATCCCGTTTTGTCTTCTGTGGCATACATCATTGGGTGCTTCGTTTTTAGTAAAGGATACTTTCCTTCTCCAAGACCCTGGGATGCCATGGATTCGAATGTACATCACAGGTAGGTTGGAATTTGGGTATTATTGCAGTTTAAGGTAACCACGAGACAAGTTTTACACGTATTTTATATCTATGAAGCATACAAAGGTTTGACTCAGTTACCTTTGGTTAGACTTTGTTGTAAATTAGGAAAAATAACAAAATTGTTATTTTTTCAAAATTAGGTTATGAAGTAATTAACTTATAGCTAAAATACAAAATAGCTTAGGTTATGTTCGGTTAGTTTATGTGTCTGCATGTTAATTTTTTAAAGAAAATAATTGTTTAGATATTTTCCATTACAAGATTCCAAGAAGTCAGAAGTTACCTTCCACTGCAAATTTCCAGTTAGGCTTGGTGTCATTTTGCCTGCCAACTTAAAAGGATTCATTTGCAGTGGAAATTGGGGTATATATTTCGATGAAGGTAAATTTTTATTCTTAGGATTTTTTGGGGGGATACAGGGTATTTTAATGTGAAAATGATGTGACCACTGATTTTCTCTGTAAATGATTACTTTTCAGTTGGCAAAGAAATACACTATCATAATCTTCACTCTAAAAATATAGCACATCACATACAATTATCAGTACCTTGTGTGTCACAGATGTGATAAAGAATAAATAAATAAATAATAAAACACTTCAGGCACTCAATTCAATACTCATTGACATTGGAAATCTTATGTTTCTGGCTTAATTCCCTATTCATTCCCAACAACGAATAATTCCAGCTAGATGTGTCAAAAACTTTCAATCAAGGCCAGAAGTTCCTTGCAATGCTGTTACCATTAATGGCAGTGCTAGCAATGTCTGCAAGCTTTGATGACGTCATGGTAGAAAAGTTTGTTTGGGAAGATTCTGGTTTTTCTGGTTAGGTTAGGTTAGGTTAGATTATATTATATTATGCTATGATATATTTAATATATTATGTTACATTATCTTAGTCTAGGTTAGGTTAGGGTATTTTATTTATTCTATGATTTATTTATTTAGTAGTTTAGTAGGCAAACCACACACAGCCATGCACACTGCTCATATCAGTGTAAGCTTGGCCTCGTAGTGCACCTGTTGTGCTGCAGTATCTCAGATAATTAGTAAGCTTTCTTTTGAGGACAAACACCCAAGTTCATAATTTTTCTGACAACACAGTGCTGTTCCCAGAGGGGTTATTTGCTCAAATTGTTATTGCTCTAATTCCACTGCCACAACATTCAAAAGTTCCTTCTCGAAGCTGCGGACCTGTACCTATGATGTCATCAATTGTAATGACTGCTGTTGACTTGAAAGTAATCATTTGAAGAGAAAATAAGTGCTCACATCATCTTAATCACGTCAAAAAGCATCATATTAAAAATATCCCAAAAATATAATTTTACCTTGATCAAAATATTTACCGAGATTGGTGGCCACATCATCTTAACCACACTCATGAACATTGCATCAGAAAAAATATTCCAAGAATTCAAAAATTACCTCAAAGTGCAAATTTCCCAAATTTGATTTTGAGAAGTTGAAGTCATGTAAGTCTTGAGATGCTCAATTTGTGAAGTTCAGATCAAGACAAAATTATATTGGATAGTTAATGTTCATTCCATCTCTTCCTCAAAAAGTAGCACTGCCTGGATCCATTTCTAGAACTGCCAATGTTAGCAACATTATGCTGGAGATACGTTTCAAGCAGGTGAAGCATCATGCCATTTGTGAGTACATTGATCCTCAATCTGACTAAACAATGGAGAAATTATCAAAGATAGCCCATCTTCAAAGGGCACATGTTTGGTATATGTTAAAATTGGAGTGGCTTAACCAAGCAGGGGACTTCAGGTAAATTTGTCTTAAAAGGTGTTTTGGGAATTTTAGGATTTTTTTTTCCAGAATACTATGCTTCTGAATGTGATTCAGATGTGACCACTTGTTTACTTGCTTTCGGTACTTGTGCTTACTTTTCAAGTTCAACGATGACATCATAGATGCATTGTTACAATGGACAAGTTTCATGTAATGGGTATTTTGTTGCAAAAAAACGTATGCAATATTTCGTATACAAAACTGAAGTATTTTGCTCATCGGAGGTGCATTTCCTACTTAATTAAATGATTTCAGTTAAGTGTTGTCTTCGATTAAAAAACCTACCCATAGTGATGACGTCAGATATGTCGAGCCTCGAAGCGGCCAAGCCGAAGACACGCAGTGAAGTCTGGACCGGGTATTTCTACGCCAATTTTTTAAAACGAATCACGTCATGGAGGACAAGGTGAGTGCTTGTGGCACCAAACTTAACAATTCTCCAGAAAATATGAAGCTCGAAAAGGTAGATAATTTATGATGGTGGTAATGCAACAGCTAACCTTTCTCTTTCAAATCCAGGGCATTGTGGTGTCGTGTAAGCAAACAGCAAAAGCTTGTACAATGTTTTTGAGTAAAATGTGTGAAATGATGGGAAGGGCCATCGCATAAATTATCTGTGCTTTAGCTGTACACCATGGCTTCCCCTCCAGTGAAAGAGAAGGGGACGAGTGGTCTAGGGGTAAGATGCTCGTCTCACAATCGAAAGGTTGTGGGTTCGAGTCTCACCTGTCGCTACTCTTCGCCCGCGACCAATCGGCGTGAGAGATTGGCGACGCTACATGACTCAACGGTCGACGTGTCGTAAAACCAATAACCAACCAACCAACCAACCAGTAAAAGAGAAGCTGTTTATACATTCAAATTGCTTTTATATTTTTGCTCCACAATATTCCATGCTATTTTTACCGCGATGCTGATCAGAAAAGCCGTAATATGTCGGGCGTGTCGATGTATTCCTCTGCGTTCAGCCAACAATTGTTCATCTTTCAGACTTCAAATTCCAGGGTTGAACTCCCAGAAAGCCCACCTCATGCATGCTGGATCTGAAGGAGACAAAATGTAGGTACAAAATCTAGCATTTCGTGTATTCGGCAAGCGGTACGTATCCACACCGGTTCCCCATACGATATGACGGAAAACGCGTAGTGCCCTGACTATGCAACTCCGTGGAATACACGCAGACAAATTTAGCTTTTCGCAATGCGGTCCTGGAGATTGACCAGACCGCACACAATCTTGACTACATCATCCATCCAGTCAGTCATGCTGAGCGAAATACACGAATGCATGGCCAACATCCTAAACACGCGCAAGCGTGCGATGACGCGCTCGATGTGCATCCGCAACCCGACGATCGTTCGCATCTTCACGACGGCAGTGGTGCTCAGAGTTTCATCCTTTCGAACGCTTGCTGGCCGGACTGACGAACAGCCGCGTTTTGCTGCCTCGCTCTCCAACTCCTTGAAACCTCTATCTGCTAAAATTGTTGCACCGTTGCGCAGACAGTCCAGGTATTCTGAACTGCACACGATGTCCATGTCACTGACGCGCCCTGGTTTGCCATCCGATACAAGGTTGATCAGCCCGTCGGGGGTAGCAGAAATGAGATATTTTACACTATTGAATGTTTTGTACTCTGACGATGACATGCTCTGCGCGACCGCGTGAGCCGGTTTTTCAATTTGGATCTCGAAGCAATCAATAATGCTTTCACAGGACGAAAAATTTGTCATCAATGCATGAGGCAGATTATCACGGATCGGTTGCTGTTCTGGCGAAGCAACCAATACGTTTAAACAGCTCCCAAGCACAGGCACGACAAGAGCTAACAGCCTGGATACGCAACCAGTGCTCACACCGAACAGATCGGCGAGCAGGTGACTCGGCATGTCTAATCTTATGCGCATCGGTGCCAGACACTAAATCTTCTGTTGTCAAGCCTGACTTCTGTTTACATATTGAATCATATTGGCTAATAGGCCAAAGATATAAAAGTGCTCAGGAGGCACACCGATATACCGAGATGGGTGCCTTTTGACAAGAGCCCGAACAACTTGCCGGGACATCTAAGTCACCCGACGGTCGGATCCCATGTAAGCTAAAACAGTCACGATTAATCCAACCTCGGCAGCGTCCTATACGTAAAATCGAATGGCCGGCAGTGGACCTTCGCTACCCTCGACATACGTGACGTCACAGACGTGTTGACCAATCACAAAGCGAGGCATTCTGAAGTGATTTTAGGATAATTTAAGCTCTTTAAGGACTTTTAAAAAATAAATGCATACCACCATCGCCTTTAGAATTAAAAATCAGTAGTGAAACTTGAAAAAAAATACGGTTTGTCCCGACATGAAACTTGTCCATTGCACAAATCCACAACTGGTTCACTTACCTTAATTTTTTTTGGAATAGCATGGAAGCGATAATTTTCTCAGATGTGATTAAGGGGAATTTCAACACTCCATGCAGTTGATTAAACACTTCTTAACATTGAAAATATTTTGTTTCCACATTTTTTCCTCAGATATTTCACACAAGCAAACACTCCAACCAACACCACAACAGAACCTTACTGGGGTATTCTTCAAGTATTACCCCTCACACTTCCTTCATCTCAACAATGTATCCAAGCCATCATCAGCTGACTGCCAGCCAGCTGTTGGTGACGTCACTCAAATGTACCGACACCCAGCAGCTGGGTGCACTGAATGATCCAAGGGCGTCACCAGGAATATTTATAAGGGTTAGGTTAGGTTAATTTTTCACCATCATGAAATAGCATCTCCACACCCTCCCCTCGGTATGTTCGAGTGACGTCACCAACAGCTGACTGGCAGTCAGCTGACGATGGTTCGGATACATTGTTGATATAAGCGTGAGGGGTAATGCTTGAAGATTACCCCGTACTGGAGGGACGTGCCACTGCTATTCTCTACCAGAATATATTACGTGTACATATTGGTGCCTGTTGTTGTAAATGTATGATAATTAAGTAGGAAAACCTAACCTAACCTAAGATAACCTAATATAATCAAATCTACTTGAATCTAAACTAATACTAATATTATCCTGACATCATCTGTAAGTCACGTCCTGATCGGTGCCATCTTCCGTTTCCTTCTTGTGGAATAATATTGGTGTGTGATCTGTGTGATAAAGAGGTGGAAACTAAGCATTGTGAAGCTATGTGAAGCTATGTGAAGAAGTGTTGAATCAACTGCATGGAGTGTTGAATGTCCCTTTAATCATGTCAGAGAAGCACCAGGCGAGGGATGGATAAATTATGGCACACAAAAATGGTAAATTTGCCGTAAAAGGCGTTTTTTGGTTTCTTCAAATTTTTATTTGGAATACCATGTTTATGAAGGTGATTAAGATGATGTGACCACTTATTTTCTGTGCAAATGATTTTTTTTTTTAATGGATGCTTAATTGACCCAAATAACTAACTGACCCCCAAAAATAGTTTTTTTGATTTATTTTTGAAAATTTTCCGACTTATAAAACCTAAGCTAACCAAACCTAACCCATTTGTTTACTTCATGGAGGCAAATGCATGTAGTCATAAAGTCATAAAGTGTTAAGGCTTAGACAATCTCATCAGTATCACATCCTGAAGGAAGGTGCTCAATCCATTGCTAGGTACACCCTATATAAAGTTATAAAGTGTTTAGACTTAATAAGAGACCCAAAGGCCCATCCAGTTAAGTTTGTAAATGGAAGATACCATAAGCCTGGTAAAAAGACCCACCCCAACCATCCCACATCCTGAAGAAACCAGTCCTCCAATATCCCACACACCTATCAATGCCTATCTACCCTAGCTATCCAGCCCTATTCCCCTGATCTCTCTTAACACATGTGGATTGAATGCCTTATCAATAGTTTTCCAACTGCATCCATGCGTGCTTAAAGGGGTCTGTGCAGTGTACACTTACTTAACACAAATCTCACCCATCCATCACAAATTAGAACTCAAAAACAAGATTTTTCTGTCTAAAAATTTTTTCCACCCTACTTTTTAAATACATTCAATGAGGAACTCCCCACAACATCAGCAGGCAGCCCATTCCACTGATCAGCAACCCTTTGACTGAAGACCTGTTGTCACTTAACTGTCCTACACCTCAACTTGTCTAACCTGAATTGATGACCCCTATGTGATACTCTAAACTGAAGAGCGCCATTCAAATTGACCTGATCTGGTCCTTCCAGATCTTCTTCAAAGTGTTCTTCTTCAAATAATTTATATCTTTCCTAAGGGAGAGATATGGCAATCTGAGTAAGTAGTAATGAACATAAAAATAATGCAAAGCTGAGAGATACATCAAATCCTAGAAATAATACTATTGTAACAAGCCTGCCTGAAAACCAACATGACTGCAGGAAACATATAGATGCTGAATTGTATTGAGCATACATAATTTTGATTATGTAAGACCTACAGATGTTGGATCATATAAAGCCTACAAGTCCTAGCCTAAGCTAACCTAATCTATGAATGTTGGATCATCAAGTAATCAATTGATGATCATATGTTGTTGTATATTTATGTAGCATATATTGATAATTAAATAAACAATATATGTTGGGTCATTAATCAATTCCAATCATCATCAATTGTCCAGAATATGAACTATGTAAGGTACAGATACCAACAAGAAAGGAAGTATTCTTCTTGAAAGAAATTATATCTTTCCAAAGGGAAAGATGTGGCAATCTGAGTAAGTAGTAATGCACTTAAAAATAATACAAAGCTGAGAGGTATATTAAATCCTAGTAATAATAATATTCTAACAAGCTTGCCTTGAAAACCAACATAATTGCAGGAAACATATAGATGTTGAATTGTATAGAGCCTACATAATTTGGAAACCTACAGATGTTGGATCATGTAATGCCTACAGGTCCTAGCCTAAGCTAACCTAATCTATGAATATTGGATCATCTAAAGCTTTGCAATTCCAACATGGATGGATGGTTGTATGTACCAAGCTATGCTCACTGGGTCAGGATCAACCCTCACCATGAATGTGGAGTTCTGCTCTGATCGACCTCCCCCAGCAGACAGCAATCAACAAACCACCAACCTCAGTCAACTGGAGCATGAGCTGCAAAATGTTTTGCTAATCATTGCCACCTGATATCTCTCATGGGTGACCTTGGCTGTTATATGCATATAACTGTGAGTAATTTAGCCAGCACTGAACCCTCCAAATTACTTTTAGTTATTCACTGATACAATACATTGATGTTGTATTATCTCTGTCTGGTTTAATATTATATATTATTGCTACAAACTCCACTGGTGCTGTCATTTGGTCAGGTGTACATATATGCAGCTTTAGTCCTAAGTAATTGATCCATGCTCTGAATGCATGGTTAATGCAAGCATTTTTTAAGGTAACTTGCAAGAATTTGAATTAACAGGTTACAGCATGCATTCTCATGAAATGACGGGAGGATATGAGGTGGGATACTCTTGTGAGTGAGGAAAGCAATGAAAGGTCTTACCATTGAGGGTAGTGCACACAGTGAAGGGGTAGAATCCTTGTGGGTGAATAGCATCCTGAAGAATGGAACAAGATTAAAGATTGGGGCATTCTATAGACCACCAGACCAGAATGACAACATTGATAGGTTAATGTAGGAAGAGATAAGTAGGAGAGTGCATGGGAAAACTCTGGTTTGGGGATTTCAACATAGGGTTGGGAGACAAAGCTAGATGTCTAAGCAAATCAGGAAGAAGTTTCATGACTTGTTTTGATATTTGTTTTCTTTAAATGATGCATGAACCTACAAGGGGAAATGATGTTAGATCTGGTGCTTGCAAATAAGGAACATTCTTTACCAAATGTGAACATAGGAGAGACTTTTGGTAAAAGTGATCACATTATATGCTTCTCCTTATATCTTGAAGTGATTCTACATCTGTCAATTTTCATACATTTTGGAAATATGTATTCACAAGTGAAATACTACATTTTTGCATCCAAAGAATGACTCATCTTAAATTGCATGATCTGTGTGCTATTGGTGAATGCTTTATGTACAGTGTGTGATGCAGATGTTATGCATAAGGGACATTTTCATTGCATTGCTTACATGTGTGAACATTTATGGACTATAATATACTGATAATATTGTTTAGAACTAGTTGAAACTTGCATAGTTTGATTGCTGCTTATGTAATAATGTTTTAATGTAGATTATTATGAATGCATTTCATTCTGGTGTTGCCTAATTACATCCACTGCTTCTAGTGTGGACTACGAAGACGAATCGCCAAAGCTGGTTTGGATGATCATTGATGCATTTAGAGCTGAATTTGCAGCCAGAAAAGATGCAGTTCAATTTATCAAGAAGTGGGAGGAAATGGAACATGTCAGAACATACACAGCTTTAGCTGAGCCTCCTACAGTCACTCTTCCAAGAATAAAAGTAAGTTAGTAAAGATTGTTCAACTGTTCCTCTTGTTTATGCTGCTTTGTCATGCTCAGCTATAAGTTGTCTTTGCAATTTTGATGCTTAAAATTAACTTGATGTGTTTGATGTTGAGCATCATATACTTTTTAACTAATGTCAGAAACATGATACTGATATCTTACTAATGTTACAGAAATGGCAGCATTATAACATAGTGAGCATGGCATGGCTCATACTATGTTAAGCGCAGCATGTATTAGGAACCATTCAAATGCATAATTGATGCTATTAATGCTATCACCGATGGAGGTGGTTCAGCATCGCATTTCAGGGGCGAATCCAAGAAGGGGCTGGGCATGTGCTCTTCTCTCCCCCTATGGAAAGGCGGCGCGCGCCTCTGACTAGAAAAAGGCGCTCCCCCAGGAACACTCAAATGCACCCCTACCCTTTAAATTATCATGCATTGGATTCATCTGGGGAATGGCGCCCTTCCAGACCAATTTCTCCAATCATAATGTCTGAATCCGCCCCAACTGCACCTGACCACTGCATTGCCAGTACATGAGGTCATGTTATGTTATGTTATGACGTATACATGTTGCAGTGTTGGGGGTGTGGGAGGTCGGCTCGGCGGCTGGTCACCCGTCACCAGCGCTTTGCTGCAGGCGCTAACCACTGGCGCCACGCCCGAGTTCCTCGACATCCTGCGGAACTACGAGGGTGGCCAGCTGGTGCAGGACAGCGTGGTGCGGCAGCTGCAGCGCGCCGGGCGCCGCGTCGTCTTCTACGGCGACGACACCTGGCTGCGTCTGTTCCCCGGCCACTTCGTCCGACACGACGGCACACACTCGTTCTTCGTCAACGACTACACCGAGGTCGGTGACCTGGGTGGGCTCTTCGGCGTCACGGTGACGTGAGTGAACACCCTAGTCATTGGGTGGTCTCGGTGGAATATCCGGTGATGAAAGTGCCGGTATAGAATGTCTGGACGGGTGTGGACTAGAGGTGGCAGCTACCCAATATTTTTCGGACCAAAGCCCTGGTTCGGCCAGGCTGCTATGATCGGACCCGACTGGAGTCCGGTTAAAACGCATTCGAAGCCATGTCAAAAGACCGGAATTGTATGCACGTGGATCAATGGGCTTGTAAAAGGCCAGTTGGAGGCTTTAAACATATCCCAAGACCAGTAAAAATGTCCTGCGGTCTTCAAGAGTTTTCTGAGGGGACGAGTGGTCTAGGGGTGAGATGCTCGTCTCACAATCGAAAGGTTGTGGTTCGAGTCTCACCTGTCGCTACTCTTCGCCCGCGACCAATCGGCGTGAGAGATTGGCGACGCTACATGACTCAACGGTCGACGTGTCGTAAAGCCAATAACCAACCAATCAAGAGTTTTCTGAGTTGGCTTTTGTTTTATCATTTGCCATCTGTGGTGTGGATGAAATAAACAACTGCATGATGCATATGTGGCCGGTGTAGCCTGCGTGACTATGGTACTGCTAACAGTGGTCTGCCATGGCCTGTAGACGATAGCGTGACCTCCGTTTACCCCACCCGTGATGGCGGTCTACCATGTTCGGTAGACGATAGCGTGACCTCTGTTGACCCCACTGCTGGTGGTGGTCTACCATGTTCAGTAGACGATAGTGTGACCTCTGTTGACCTCGCCGATGATGATGGTCTGCCATGAGAGGCAGACGGTGGCGTGACCCCGTTGAGCCCACTACTGCGGCGGTCTGCCCCGACAGGTGGACGATAACGTGACGCGCCACCTGCGGGCGGAGCTGGCGCGGCGGGACTGGGATGTGCTGATCTTGCACTACCTCGGCCTGGACCACATTGGCCACCTGGCGGGCCCTTTCAGCCCACTCATCACCACCAAGCTGGCCGAGATGAGTGCCGTCATGGACACCATCTACACTGCTCTGATCAACAGCACAGTACGTCCTGCAGCACCGCAACACCAAGTGAATGTGGACCGTGCTACAGCTGGCTATTGCCTTTTGTTTTCTTCTGTATTTTGCTTCACTAATATGGTATTATAGCCTTGTAAATAGGCCACGCGAGGAACCGGGTTTAGGAACTGGGTGAGATAGTACTCGCGTGCTATCGTCCGCGAATTGTGCAACTATCTTGGGGTCTCATTATGAGGTGTGGCCCGTTGTATTGGGTAAGCAAAGCCACACTGCAAATCACCTACATGTGGATGTACAGTTGCGAGGCAGTGGCGTGTGCTGAGGTCCCTCGACAACTGCTGCATGTTACGCCGAGTGCTGCACATGTGGCAAGAAATACGGTTTAGAGTGCAACGGCCAATGGCCTACAGCCCAATCTGCACTCCTATCAAGCATTGTGAGGCACACTATCATCAAGGAGGCTCTCTGAAAACCTGATAATTACCAATTCGTCTCATCGGCCCGATCCCCATGCAACTGAATGTGGCAATGCAGTGTGACGATCAGTGTGACATGGATGGCCACTGACTATGTCATTGTAGTCTCCCAGTGCTGGCGTGTACGGGCCTCTGTTGGCCGGCGTAGTCATGCACGCCCTCGCCCCATCAGACTGGACCGCCGCCAGTGCTGGTGGTGTGCGGAGACCATGGCATGAGCGAGGCGGGCAGCCACGGCGGCGCCTCCGCTCCGGAGACACACGTCGGTCTCCACATCGTCAGTCCGGCGTACACCGGACACCCCCAGGTGGGTATCTCGTGCACTTGAACCCCTGTCATTAGTACATTGGACTCCGGACATCCTCTGGTAGGTACCTTGTGCAGCCAGACACCTTCAATTTGGTAGTCTGTACACCAAACGCCCTCAGCATCTGGTGGATAGCTGTAACTTTGGATACCCTTTGGTGGCAAATGGATACCTAGGATACTGGACATCCTTGCCATGTGGTGGCCATATGACATCCCTGCCATGTGGTGGCCATATGACATCCTTGCCATGTGGTGGCCATATGACATCCTTGCCATGTGGTGGCCATATGACATCCCTGCCATGTGGTGGCCATATGACATCCTTGCCATGTGGTGGCCATATGACATCCCTGCCATGTGGTGGCCATATGACATCCCTGCCATGTGGTGGCCATATGACATCCCTGCCATGTGGTGGCCATATGACATCCCTGCCATGTGGTGGCCATATGACATCCCTGCCATGTGGTGGCCATATGACATCCCTGCCATGTGGTGGCCATATGACATCCTTGCCATGTGGTGGCCATATGACATCCCTGCCATGTGGTGGCCATATGACATCCTTGCCATGTGGTGGCCATATGACATCCCTGCCATGTGGTGGCCATATGACATCCTTGCCATGTGGTGGCCATATGACATCCTTGCCATGTGGTGAGTACGTAACTAGCGGTTGCATGTCTATATCATACGTATCACAAACGTCAGCTGACCTTCGGATCAGTCCTGGACTGGCCTCTTAGCAGGTGTACTGTGGCCGGGAGGTACGTCAGGTGGGCCTGCCCACTCGTGCTGCTGTCGCATCAGGTAGAGCGTGACCGGGAGGTACGTCAGGTGGACCTGCCTTATCATCCTGCTGTCGCATCAGGTGGACCGTGGCCGGGAGGTACGTCAGGTGGACCTGGCGCCGACCCTGGCCACCCTGCTGGGAGTTCCCGTGCCGGCTGAGAGCGTGGGTCGTGTTATTGAGGACGCGGTCCGGCCGCTGGGCGTGCCCAGACTGGCGCGAGCTCTCATCAACAACGGCCGCCAGCTGCTGGCGCTGTACCGCCACAGTCCGTCACGCGCAGACGCAGGTGGGGTGCGGCACAGCACACATACGCAGGCGGGGGGGCACAGCACGCACAGCCGCAGGTTAGCTCGGCACAGCACATACGAGATGTGTAGGTGTGACGCGGCACTGCACACACACAGATGCAGGTGGGGTGCGGCACAGCACACACAAACAGAGGTCGGGCGGCACACAGACGCAGGTGGAGCGCGGAACAGCACAAATGTGTAGGTGTGACGCGGCACTGCACACACACAGACGCAGATGGGGCGTGGAACAGCACACACAGACGCAGGTGGGGTGCGGAACAGCACACACAGACGCAGGTGGCGCGCGGAACAGCACACAGACGCAGGTGGGGTGCGGAACAGCACACACAGACGCAGGTGGGGTGCGGCACAGCGCACAGAGATGCAGATAGAGCGCGGCACTGCACATATATGCAGGTGTGGCACGACACAGCACACAGACGCAGGTGGGGCGCAGCACAACACACATGGAGGTTGGGTACAGCAAAGCATATACAGGCGGGGCACGGCACGGCACACATGCAGGTGGGGTACGGCACAGCATATACAGGCGGGGCACGGCACGGCACAGCATATACAGGTGGGACACGGCACGGCACACAGGGGGGGTACGGCACAGCATATACAGGCGGGGCACGGCACGGCACAGCATATACAGGTGGGGCACGGCACGGCACACATACAGGTGGGGTACGGCACAGCATATACAGGCGGGGCACGGCACGGCACAGCATATACAGGCGGGGCACGGCACGGCACACATGCAGGTGGGGTACGGCACAGCATATACAGGCGGGGCACGGCACGGCACAGCATATACAGGTGGGGCACGGCACGGCACACATACAGGTGGGGTACGGCACAGCATATACAGGCGGGGCACGGCACGGCACAGCATATACAGGTGGGGCACGGCACGGCACACATAAGCAGGTGGGGCACGGTATGACATGCAAGTACAGGTGGGTGCAGCACAGCACGCATGCATTGTACGGGGAGGGCATTTGGAGTGAGCGGGATGATGTTGGAACGGGAACCGTACTGAGGTACCGGGGATGGCGAGACATTTTGGGCATGAGTGACATTGATAAATGTATGTAGTATTGCAGCGCATGTATTGCGTATGGCGAATATTTACTACGGAGATATCGTTTTGTATGGTAGAAGTGTGGTGGCGGTTGCGCGTCTGACGATCACCGCGATATACTCATTCCAACCGTTTTGTTGAAATATCAATATGCTGACCTCTTGGCTCAGTAATCAAAGTGGCCTCGCTTGAGAAGGCTACTGAACGTGTTGCGAATGATTGCCAGTTCTAATTTGAACCTAAAGCCTCTTGTTTGTTCAGTTCTATGTTTCTTGCAGATTCTGGCTTTTGTTCTAAGTTCAGTTGTTGGTTTATAATTCCATAGCGCATGAGCCGCAGGTCTGGTGCTCTGAATGACCTGTACCTGTCTCTTTAGGGTTGCCTTCCCGTGCTGTACCGGTTTTACACCCTGAGCCCCGAGTCCAGTACCGGTACCGCTGGTGTTGCACCCCGAGCCCCGAGTCCATTCATTACTGGTTCGCTGGTGTTGCACTCCGAGCCCCGAGTCCATTAATTACTGGTATCGCTGATGTTCACCCCGAGCCCCGAGTCCGTTACTGGTGTCGCTGCTGTTGCACCCGAGCCCGGAGTCCATTGCCGGTGCCTCTGGTGCTGCACCCCAAGCATCTAGTCAATTACTGGCGCCACTAGTGTTGCACCTCGAGCCCCGAGTCTATTCCTGGTGTCGCTGGTGTTACATATCTGAGTTTAGTAGTGGTGCCGCTGGTGTTACACCCCGAGCCCCGGGCCCACTACTGATGCCCCTCGCCAGTGACTCGGCAGCCGTTCTGACGCAGACGTGGAGCACGAGGTGCTGGCCGCTGCCGAAGCGGCGCTCTTGGTCGGCTCAAACGCCGCAGCGGAGAGAGCGGCCAGTGGCGCCGTGCGGCGGATGCAGGCTAAACTACTCAATACTGCTTCACGACACGACCCGATCGCCATGGGTCTAGGCGTGTTGTTGATCCTGATGGTAAGACTGAGACTTGAGTGAGTCTGAAGATAAGTCAACGTGATGGCTTCAATTCCACGTATTTGCAATTTGAGATGTGGTTGTGTATTACTGAATAATTCTTTAATCTCTCACAGTATCGGCTTTCTGTCGCTCGTAAAACTTTTGTTGGCAGACGTTATTACATGTCGTCACATGAAATAATTGTTCCTGTATTCATGCATCCGCCTAACAATATATCTGAGCTGACTGTATCATTGCTGTTCAGGTGCTATCAGATTATTAAAGGAATCACAGTTGATTATCTTCAAGATATTCCTTTACATTTACAACTGCCTGGTATAAACTTCACACACTTCTGCACTGAGACGAGTCAGCTGTCTCGAAGACGAGTACGTAGGCGTCACTGCTGAAGGCACGCATCTGGGTGGCCCGCACGCTTGATACATGAATACAGGAACGGTTCCACTCCGAAAAAGTAAATTTAGCTGTGCTTGTCTAATACATCGTGGTTTTCTTTACAAAAAGGTTTGCCCAGTGTCTTCCGGTTGGCAAATATGTGCAATACCCCGTCATTTAATCAGTTGTTGCTTTTGTTACTACAGTGGCAGTCAGTGAGCCTATGTCTGTGCGCTAGTGTAGTGGCCGGTACACATCAGTGTGCCGTGTCCACCAGACGCTGCTGGTATCGTGTCAGCCAGCTCCAGGCGCCGTCTCGGCCGCTCTCGCCGCCGGCTGTCTGCTGGCCTGCACGGCCGCTCTGCTGGTGGTCTGCGGTCTGTGGCCGGACGGTCGACTCTGCTCGGCCGACGGCGCCGGGCTGGCGCTGCTGCTGCTGCTGGCGGCCACCGCCTGTCTGAGCCACGCCGCCGTCGCCGGCTGTCCGGGCCGTGCGCCAGCCGACCGGCCAGTGGCACAGTCACAGGTCAGTGGAGAGAGGTCTCACTGGATGTCCTGGCCGGCCAGTGGCACAGCCACCGGTCAGTGGAGAGAGGCCTCACTGTATGTCCTGGCCGGCCAGTGGCACAGTCACAGGTCAGTGGAGAGAGGTCTCACTGTATGTCCTGGCCGGCCAGTGGCAGTCACCAGTCAGTGGAGAAAGGCCTCACTGTATGTCCTGGTCGGCCAGTGGCAGTCACCGGTCAGTGGAGAGAGGCCTCACTAGATATCCTGGCCGGCCAGTGGCACAGTCACCAGTCAGTGAAGAGTGGCCTCACTAGATATCCTGGCCGGCCAGTGGCACAGTCACCGGTCAGTGGAGAGAGGTCTCACTGGATGTCCTGGCCGGCCAGTGGCACAGTCACCGGTCAGTGGAGAGAGGCCTCACTGTATGTCCTGGCCGGCCAGTGGCACAGTCACCGGTCAGTGGAGAGAGGTCTCACTGTATGTCCTGGCCGGCCAGTGGCAGTCACCAGTCAGTGGAGAGAGGTCTCACTGTATGTCCTGGCCGGCCAGTGGCACAGTCACCGGTCAGTGGAGAGAGGCCTCACTAGATATCCTGGCCGGCCAGTGGCACAGTCACCAGTCAGTGAAGAGTGGCCTCACTAGATATCCTGGCCGGCCAGTGGCACAGTCACCGGTCAGTGGAGAGAGGTCTCACTGTATGTCCTGGCCGGCCAGTGGCACAGTCACCGGTCAGTGGAGAGAGGCCTCACTAGATATCCTGGCCGGCCAGTGGCACAGTCACCAGTCAGTGAAGAGTGGCCTCACTAGATATCCTGGCCGGCCAGTGGCACAGTCACCGGTCAGTGGAGAGAGGCCTCACTGTATGTCCTGGCCGGCCAGTGGCACAGTCACAGGTCAGTGGAGAGAGGTCTCACTGTATGTCCTGGCCGGCCAGTGGCACAGTCACAGGTCAGTGGAGAGAGGTCTCACTGTATGTCCTGGCCGGCCAGTGGCACAGTCACCGGTCAGTGGAGAGAGGCCTCACTAGATATCCTGGCCGGCCAGTGGCACAGTCACCAGTCAGTGGAGAGTGGCCTCACTAGATATCCTGGCCGGCCAGTGGCACAGTCACCGGTCAGTGGAGAGAGGCCTCACTGTATGTCCTGGCCGGCCAGTGGCACAGTCACCGGTCAGTGGAGAGAGGTCTCACTGTATGTCCTGGCCGGCCAGTGGCACAGTCACAGGTCAGTGGAGAGAGGTCTCACTGTATGTCCTGGCCGGCCAGTGGCAGTCACCAGTCAGTGGAGAGAGGTCTCACTGTATGTCCTGGCCGGCCAGTGGCACAGTCACAGGTCAGTGGAGAGAGGTCTCACTGTATGTCCTGGCCGGCCAGTGGCACAGTCACAGGTCAGTGGAGAGAGGCCGCACCAGCTGTGCGGCCGGTGAACCAGTGGAGCTGGCTCTGTATTGGGGAGGGGGCATGGGCCAGCAATTTCCTTCAGCAGAATTGTGGCGTCGTGCTACTGTGTAGACATGTATTGTGCTGCCTCTGTGAACATGTGCGATGGCGTGTTTTCTGTCGCATCTCTGGGCTTGTGTCACGGTGTGCTTCCTGTCGCAGCTCTGGACTTGTGTGACGGTGTTTTTGTTCTGCAGCTGTGGACCCCGCTGGATGCCTTGCTGTGTGCGGGCACGAGCCTACACCTACTCAGTCTCGGTGCGACCAGCTTCATCGAAGAGGAGCACCAGACGTGGTACTTGCTGACCAGCAGTGTGTGGCTGCTGCTGCTGACTGCCGAGCTGCGACGGCTGTGGCGCAGCGCCGGCTCCGCTCGCCGCGCCTGGCTCGCCGGCCTGCTGTTGCTCTCGACAGGCGTGCTGCGCCGCTGGAACCAGACGGGCGACAAGTGGCTGCACCTGGCAGACGTGACCGACTGGCTGACGGCCGGCGGCGCCGGCCCGCTGACGGCCGTCTGGGCCGCCGGCCTGCTGCTGCTGCTGCTCACCGTCCGGACGCCACGGTCGGCCGCCGGTGTCGGCGCCGTCTGTCTGCTGGCCC
This sequence comes from Ashinkailepas kermadecensis, assembly GCA_034440615.1. Taxonomy (NCBI): domain Eukaryota; kingdom Metazoa; phylum Arthropoda; class Thecostraca; family Neolepadidae; genus Ashinkailepas; species Ashinkailepas kermadecensis. The sequence continues at coordinate 75,628 of JAOTOM010002873.1, read as the reverse complement.
GCGGCCTGGCCGACGGCCGGCTGGTGCCGCTAGTGCCGTCGGCGGCCGGCCTGTGGGCGGCGCGCACACTGTACCTGACCGTGGTGACGCTGGCCCTGTGGCCGGCCGGCCGCCGCCGTCTTGGCCGGCTCAAGCTCGCCTGGCTGCTGCTGGTCGCCCTGCTGGTGCGGCCGTCCAACCTGGCCGTCTGGGCCGGCTGTAGTCTGCAGATGTCGGCCGCCGTCGCCTGGCTCCGGGACGTGCCGCACTGCCCACTCACTGCCGCCCTCCTGCTGCACTGGACCGGCATGGCCGGCTACTTCTTGATGGTAAACTGGGAGCGGGTACTCGCGCATGGCGAATATGTCGGGTGGGTAGAATAATACAGTTTCCCTTAAAAAATAATGTTCCCATAGGAGGCCCACCGCTTGCCAAGCGTAATGGATTTGTTGGCGCATCCGCTCTCCGTAGCTGAGCCCGCTGCAATGGCGAGATATCGCGAGTGAAATGACTATAAAAAGACTGATGTCAGCGTCGGAACACATACATACCGTACCAATTTCCTTCATAACTTTTTGGTTGCTTCGATTGCTTTTGATTGCTTCGACTATTTGGGTAAGCAGATGTCAACTTCTCGGGGCATATTTCCTCTTCCGCTCGTGAAATATGCACCGATTTATTTTGTCCCACAAGACAAGACATGACATGGTGCCGCACGCTTGTCTCCTTTTCCTGGCGTTCCTATGACTCGTGAGATCCCCAGAATCCAGGCACCGACAGTACCCACCTTTCGCGTTAACGCAGTGCGTCGATCGCCAGGGCCACTCCAACAGTCTGGCCAGTGTGGACATCTCGGCCGGCTATGTGGGCGTCTCGACGCACAGCCCGGTAGTGGCCGTGCTGCTCACCACCTGCCACACCTACTCGGCACCCGTCCTGGCCGCACTCACCGCCCTCCAGCTGGCCGACAGCCGCGGGTCAGTACAGAGGGCGCCGCAGGTCCCCTGATGACACCGCGGGTAGTGCTGGGAGCAGGTCCTCAGGGCAGTACCAGGACTACTTCAAGTCGGTACCGAGAGTGCCGCAGGCCTGCTGAGAACACCGCTGGTGGTACTGCGAGCCGGTCCTCTGAGCATTACCAGGACTACCTCAGGTCAGTACCGTAAGCACTACCGGTGCCACCAGGTCGCGAGCTCCACGCTGTAGGTGAACCACTGGCGGCCGAGGTATTGGACGTGCGCTGTTTGCTACTGGACCATCGAGTTGCACAGGGAAAGAATGAACAAAATATGATGCTTTGAAAACGTGCTTGTTGGTTGATGGCGTTGTCATCACGTAAAGTTCCCACTGAGTGCACATGTAGCGAAGCTGGCTTTGGTGCACTTTAATTTAAGAAATTTAGCCCCTCCCCACTGTATGTCGCGACAGTAATCATACCGGGCCAGGGTCTAGAGCGGCGCCGATCTGTCTAACTGCTTACGTCGGCACTGTCGCCGTCCGCCGGCGAGACCAGTGGACTTTATTCCCCCCGTCCCCTCTTCTGGCCGAGGTGCACATATATCTGGGCCAGGTACTGCCGCCGTATCACGGCGTGACCTCGATATGTGATTGTCAGTGATTTCATTCTGGGAACCAACGGGCGCAGTGTGTACCACTGTCATGACAGAGAAATGACAGTGGTATGACAGTAGTATGACTGGACGTAACAGGTCCTGTCACTGTGGCAATTATATGTCGTTACCGTCTCGAGTGCAGTTTGTGTGTGGGATGACAGATGTCATGCCTGCGACTCTTGTCTGGTGTGTCTGTGATATTAGGTGAGTCTGTGATATTATATGTGTCGATGATGGCAGATGTGTCTTTGATGTATGTAAGGACAGGTACGTGAGGACAGATATATGTATGATTATGAATGTAATAGCAACGTACAATAATGATTGACTGCTGGGTAAATGGTACCCAGACTTGTGCTCTCAAATTTTTTGAGTCGACTTACATTTGACTCATAGATCTTGAGATCCGATTCAACTCATGATTCACAGCAGGTCAAAATCATTTGATTGACTCAATTCTGACTCAGAGCTCACAAGGCATGATTCGACTCACGACTCAAACAAATTTGAATCGATTCAGATCCGACTCAAGGGTATCAGATTCATAAGTCATATGGTTCAGTGTGCACTGCCCACACATTATATTTATATATATACGAGTGTATATATATATATAAATAATGTGAGGTGAAAACAAAGTTATAGCAAAAAAAAAATTATTCAACAGACAGTTTGATGTCAATGCATCTTCATCTGTGTCTAATTAAAGAAGGGAATTAGTATTTATCTGTTGAATATATTATTTTTGCTTTAACTTTGTTTTCACCTCACATTATTTATCATCCGTCATGCACTATAATGGTTGGTATATAGGATATATACAGATAAATGCATGTGCATGTAGTAATTGACTCAAAAACATTAACGAGATTAATGGTTGTTAATGCACATGCAAAGCAATGAGTGCATAATACTTCAATCCACATCGGCACGATGCACAACCTGAATCATATATACCTGCCACACATCGCCTAACTTCAACATAGCACCCAGATCCTGCACTGCAATAGGTATCCGCACATAATAAAATTGTGTTGGTTTGTTGCCCCCACGAAGTTGGTTTGGTAGCGGGCTTGAAGGTTTCCCTTCACCATTGGTTTACACTCAATTTTACCAACTTTCTCTATGCTATCTTGCATATTTTATGGCGATATAGGGTACTTCGATGTATTCTAATTGAAAGACCTATTCTTTAGCTTCAGCAAAGGGTTTGAATGACCTAAATGACCCAGTAATAATTGTCCTGCCTAACACTGTGCCATTTCCGGAAGGCTCACCATCAAGCACCTCCAAAATAAATACATTGTTCCCAATATTGACAGGCTCCCTCTACCTCCATTTTATGTGTTCAAGTTGTCACCCTCGTTCAAGAGCAGAAGAAAGGATAGACAGTGCACCATAGCTTCTCACCAGTGGCAGGAGTTTCAGTCGAGTTGCAAGTTTCATGAGGGCATTCTTAGATCACAATGGTGTTGTACCTAAATGTTCAATTATGCATGCATCATCAATAATCCATGCAAGATTCATCAAGGAAGAATGCATCATGCTCTGGGTCTAGCTGGCCTATAAAAAAAACTGTTTTCAACAACTGCTGTATGTCAATGTAGGTAGGTAGGTACATGTTTGGAAAAATAGGCTAATCGTAGATTTTTGGGATCCCGAACATTATCCTCTCCAGAAAATTATTTGTTTTCTCATCCGGAGGTTGAATTTCCGGTATAATTGGAGATAAATGTAAATTTTGATTCTTTGGAATTTGTATTTAGAATACACGGTATTTTAAGGTAAAAATTACGATGCGACCACTCATTTTCTTCGCAAATGATTACCTTTCAGTTGGCAAAGAAATAAACGATCAAAATCTTCACTCTACAAATATAGCACATCGCGTACAATCATCCGTACCTGGTGTGTCACAGACTGGGTGGGAATTAAGGCACTTCTCAAGAGATTTTATCTCTGAAAACATGTTTGCACTCCGGGTTCATACTGGATAGGATGGGCTTCACATGTACTCCGACACAAATGTGGGAACAAAGATATCAATAAAAATAAACACAGAACGACACCCAAAAAAAACGCTGGTTATTCCACTTACGGTCACCACTCGAACTAATCACTTTTTGTAGCAGTCAGCAGCCGGACCACAGCTTCACACACTCCATCAATCTCAACCACCGGAATTGCCGACAACAACGCGCCAACAGCAACTTGCAAGATGATGCGCATGCGCACTGAGAACACTGTTCTCCGGCTCTGGAGCGGCATCTCGGAATACCTGTGTTCCTGCCACCCTATAGTGGGAAACTTTGATAGTTTTAAGAGACGTCTCCGGAGTCCCGGAGGCCACCGATCAGAATTGGCTGCGTTAGCGTTTTCTGTTCTGAAATATGTCTGTCAACCAACCAATGCAAGGTATTTTGTATATGACGTCATAACCATTAACAACTTTGAACACATGGTTAACAGTGTCCACACAAGTTAACAGTAAACACAAGACCTTGACTGATCCTTTGCTTTGATCACATCCAACTGTGGCGTGTGCGGTAGCGGAGTTGCGTTCGTATTACGTGGGAAATTGGCTGCGTAGGTAGGTATGCGCTCTGAGGTGAGGGTGAAGTGTGAAGTATTTTTGTTTGTTTTTCATATGGCTAGCCTTGTACTGAGACCAACAGTGAAAGGAAAATGCATTTCTCCTGTGAGTTATAAGAAACGAAACAGTGCTGATTATTACGGGTCACTGCCGGGCGGTGCCATCCATTGTTCACTGCTTTGTTCGTATGTTTTGGCATTTGATTTGACCAAAAATGAGAATGATATTACTTATGCATATTATGTAGGTACTGATTTAGGTTTTTCCGGTCGGTTACTGGAAAACAGATTCCATGCATAAACAAATAATGTCCATGAAAATGTACTCCGGAAGAAATCGGTATGCACTCCGACTCCCAACCCAGAAAGTAAGTTTCCCACTCTGGTCACAGACGTGATAAAGAAGAAATGAAACACTTCATACACTAGATTTAATACTCTGACATCGAAAACTTTATGCTTCTGCCTTAATTCGACATTTATTTCCGATAATTTATACTCCCAAACCGACGTATCCACAACGCGACCAATGCCAGAAATTCCTTGCGATGCTGTAATATTTAAGGGCAGTGCTGTCCAACACATCCTCGAAGGTTTAGTATGTATATTTAGTAAGAGGGGGAAATGTGTTTAGTAAGAATATTTACTAAACTCCTTGAAGTTTAGTATGTATTTTTACTAAAGTTACCTATACAATGTCGCATATATTTGATGACGTCATGGCCAAAAATTTGCTTCGGAGGATTCCGGTTTTCCGGTTGGGTTAGATTATATTATGCTATGATACATTTGATATATTATGCTACATTATCTTTGGTTTGGTTAGGTTACTTGTGCCTATGACGTCATCAATTGTAGCGACCGCCATTGACTTAAAAGTAATCATTTGCGGTGAAAATGAGTGATCGCATCGTCTTCATCACGTCAGAAAGCATACTATTGCATACAAAAATTCCCCCAAAAATCAAAATTTACCTTGATCTCCAAATTTACCCGAATTTCCTAAGTTATTATCTTTTGACAACTAACCGCTGTGATCAAGTAAAAGTGCTCAAAATTCACTGAACTGGGTGCAAATTGAGTTACGATGCATAAGGTTCGAAGAAAAATATCCTCCATACTAGACGAGTACAAAATATTCCTCTCCACATGCCGGATTACAATGCACAAATCCAACCTTGTCTATGCATGAGAATAAAATGTGTCGGAACAATTGCTCACTGGGGACGAGTGGTCTAGGGGTAAGATGCTCGTCTCACAATCGAAAGGTTGTGGGTTCGAGTCTCACCTGTCGCTACTCTTCGCCCGCGACCAATCGGCGTGAGAGATTGGCGACGCTACATGACTCAATGGTCGACGTGTCGTAAAAACCAATAACCAACCAACCAACAATTGCTCACTGGAAAGAATGGGACAAGATTATGACTCGCCTGGTGATCAGAAGACAAATATATTTGCAAGGAAGCAAATTGAAGTGACCATTGCGTATGATTTGATAAAAGTCTTCTGCAACCAAATTGATACCTTTTTTTAACTGAGCGACGTCATGCGGGCTTGAAGGAAAACTTCGATCTACCTTCTAGTAAAGGTACCTTGGGTTTGTTACTTGTCACACAAACCAACACAATTTTATTCAGTGCAAATGCCTGTTGCAAATGCCAGGGTCGTTTCGGTGCCATATTCTTTTTCACAATCACATCCCATTTCTGTGTTGTGTTCCTGGCACTAGGATTGAGACTCATGCATGATACTGATTGTGATTACCAAGCTTAGCATTAATACTTATTTGTAGTTATTGTTATCCGTTTTTGGTAAATAACTTAAGTGCCCCTCATTCTTTACTCACTGGCAGCGGATAAGTTGACAATTGTAATGCTAAGCATGAATAATTATACTGTGTTTTTACTCCCTACTGTGTGTCGTGGCATACTATTCACAAAGATACATGCTTTATATCATTTGTTCACAACTTGCATTTGAGTCACAAGACTCAAGTGACTCATTGTGATTCAAGTGATTGACTCGTGATTCAACTCATTTAAAAAAAAAAAAGATGTGATTCAACTCACGACTCAAGATGTTTTGGGCAAAATAATCGATTCAACTCGCGACTCATCAAAAACGATTGATTCATGAGTCGATTCTCGATTCAACTAGAGTCGAGCACAAGTCTGATGGTACCCCATAGCTTGGGTCTGTGAATGTCAGATGCCAGATGGGCCGTGAGCTGAGCTGTAGTCATGTGACGTATCTGTTCGTGTCAGGCGACGTGTCCGGTCTTAAGCTGAGCTCAGCCATCAGGTGCCTGTGTGCACGCTGAATCAGCAGTGGTTCCCACGAGCGGTCGGGCTCTGGTTGCTACCAGAGCTCTGGGAATGTCTCTGTCTCAGAGGGACGGTGCGCCCGCCGTTGCAGTAAAGTTCACAGGGTACGAGCATTGTTCTAGAATGGTTCAGGGCCGTACGACCGGCGCTCTCACATATGACGTGTCGCGGGCTAGGTGACGCGATTGCCTGGCATGGTGCCATGGGCATTGGCTGTCGAGTTTAGCTGGTGCGGAGCCGAGAGCTCCGGAAAAGAGTCGTGAGACGGCGCTCAGCGGGACAGGGCGGCTGGTGGCCGGCCCTGTCCAGTACTTCGGTACTGAGGTACGTGGGACCCTGACTAAGAGTCACTGGTTGTCTGTTGAGATGTAGTCGCTTGAGATGAAAGTCGTAGAGTAAATGAAGACCTGTCGGTGTGGGAGTTGAATTGTATGTTGATGTGAACACTAATGCCTCATTGAATGCTTGGACGTTTAACAAGAGGTTGAGATGATGTATGAAGATGTCACTGATAAGATGTATGGTGACTGTCAAGATGTACGGTGACCCTATGAATGTTGAGTTGAATGGTGAAGCGCTGATGTGTATGATGGCCAGAGAGCTGATGTATGCAGATGTATGTTGACCGATGAGTTGTATGTCAAGATATGGGGTGGCCGTGTGAATTGTTGTCAAGCTTGATTGAAGCCGCCTGTCACTGGAATATCCTATTGTACTAATTGGACTATCACTGCTGCACTATTTAATCTGAATTATTGTCGTCATTTAATTACTTCTTAATTACGCAAATATAACTGCGGGATTTGAGGTGCCTGTCAAGAGACGTTTGGATCGGAGCTCTTGGAATTGCGGTATAGAGCAATCGAAACCGGGGCTTTTAATATTGTCAGCGTGAGGTCCGCTAAACCATCACTTGCCAAATACATTTTGGCCAGACATAGTTGAGATGCCGGACATGAAAAAGAGGAACTTTCCTACACACAGGTTAGGTGTGCTGTGCAAATCCAGTTGAGGTGTACCCGCGCCCGTAATGTCACGAGTGATGACCTCGAGCTCAATCGGTTGACATGCCTGCTGGCAGGTCTGGCGGTGACAGTGTGCCTGCTGCCGTCGCCAGGCACGTGCCGCAGGTTCTGCACGTGTTGGTCACCGTACGCGGCGTCGTGCTGCTGGTGTACTGCTGTCTGTCGGCCGTCTTCGTGCATCACATCTTCGTGTGGACCGTGTTCTCGCCCAAGCTGCTGCTGGAAATCGTCGGGACGATCGTGATAGCGGCCATCGCCGCAATTGCCACTGTGACCACGCGGCGGCCATGGAAGTAACATACGTCCGGCGACCCCCCACTGTCGTCATGCGGGTGGCAGGGAGTGGGCGCACCGCTGGCCACCCGCGTATTGCCTCCAGATCAAATGTTCATCATCATGCTTCAAATTATCTGGCTGTGATATGACATTACTATCAATAAAGTGTGCGCGATACCATGCGAGCTGCGAACGTGATGCCGGACGACCGTGAGGGGTCGACTGACTCCGCACCTGTGCCAAGGATAACTGTCGTTCGTTCCTAGAGACATGCAACGTCTCCAAGTCGCTTCCTTCAGTCAGTCGCGACCGTACCGGATACACATGCCTGGGATATTTATTCGTTCATATCGTCTCCATATATGGCAATCGGATACACAGCTCGGATAAATCATATACGTAATTGGAGGGCGCCCCGAGGCACCGACGTCGCGCGGGACGGCGGCCCCCCACCGGCCGCCCCGTCCCACCCAGACCCTCACTGGCCGCCATTTAAACGCGAGTCGTGCTCAATACAAATCGGCCAGCAGCCCTCTCGCCTGTATAAAACAGCCGGCCGGCCACGCGCCACCCGCCAGTCGCGCTCGGCTGATCCGTGCTTCGCAACGATGGTATATGTGTGTATACATTATATATATATATATATATATATATATATATATATATATATATATATATATATATATATATATATATTGATGTGGGCGTGCACGTATACATATTATCGCCACCCACAGCGAACGTCCTCCTGTAAAGCATCGGTCCGTCCGCGTGGCGCCACATGAAATTGCACGTCCAGCGGATCCCGCCGCCAGTGGCCTCACCATAGCCAGCGTCCCATCGTCCCCGGCCTGTCTGGCCTCAGCGTACCCAGTCTCACGCGGGCCTTGCCCTGCGTTTCTCCCCACTCAACGAGTCCAGCCGTCCGTTGTCTCCTGCCCGCGGAGATCTCCGCGGCTCACAGCGAGCCCAGCGCCTTTCTTAGCATCGTACCCGGCCACTCCGGCCTCACAGCGCACTTGACCGCCCAACGCCGCCCTGGCCTCACAGACGCCGCCCTGGCCTCACAGACGCCACCCTGACCTCTCGGACGCCGTCCTGGCCTGACAGACGCCGCCCTGACGTCACAGACGCCGCCCCGGCCACCCAACACCACACTGGCCACCCAACGCCGCTCTGACCTCACAGGCGCCGCCCTGGCCTACAGACGCCGTCCTGACCTCACAGACGCCGCCCTGGCCTCTCGGACTAGCGCTGCGAAAACAATGAAAGCACGATAGTTAAGTGGCTGGAAACTATCTCTCGGTAACAATAGCCGGCCGGGGAGATCCCGCGCCTACTCGCTAACAAGTTCCACAATACCCTGAGATAGAAAACAAACAGAACTAGGAGGTGGCCCGGTGCGGAGCGATCAGCCGTCATCCGGTGTCGGCCGGCGCTGCTGGGTCAAGTCGCAGATCATCCGCTCCCGCTCCTCCTCCTGGTGCCGCATCAGCTCCGACATGATCTGTCGCTGTCTGTCGGTCAGTCGCAGAGGTCCGTCAGTGGCAGTGATAAATTATTCGTGAAATAGGGTGGAATATACCACTTTCTGAACACTCAATCGACACCTTCTCCAAGAGGTATCGACATCCTGCTTCTTGATGCCTGTGAAATCTTCTGAATGTCTAAATGTCTGAATGTGCTTATGAAGTCTTCGTGTCTCCTTTCTTACACTATCCCGTTTATAAGTATCATGTGCACGCTCTCGATAAGGAATGATGATACACGAACATCTCGAAATGCAATTTTAGGTAAAGGGATTACCTAAAATGTGATATGACATACAATACCAGCGCATAGCATAGGCATTGTTCTCCCTATCCTGAATATAGCTCTTCCCAAATTATCAATCTCAAAACAAATGATGAAGATGCAGTCATAGGTACCTACACCATTTGCTCAAATGTGAGTCTGAATCACATCAAAATCATTTTAAATGACACTAATTCCATGGCAACTTTCGACATCCTACCGTGCTCTTTTTGACATCTCACCTAACGAAAAATAATTATTTTAACCCTGGTCAGTGGTCACGCAATGTCAGGGGACAGGCTATACGGCATGGGGGCATACAAGCCTGAACATTGCCTCACACTCCTGCTGCTGGCTACCCGGCTGTGCGGCGGAGCCAGGCCCAGCGTGCATAATGAACACTTCGGCCTGCTCAAAAGCAGTACATTGGCGCCGATTTTGTTCAAGCTTCTTACTAAAGATCCACTATGTAATCTGTGTATTCCCTGTCGTATCCAGCTCTGGTGACGCCCATACTACCCAGTGTGGCGCCCACGCTTGCGGTCCCGCCAGACTCCGTCTGGATGTGGAGACTGGCCTCATATCTCCGGCCCGCTCGAACTAGCTTACTTCGAACGACTTAAAATAGATCAGACTAAGCTGAACTGATACTTTCTGGCACAAGTGCTGCATTAAAAACGCCTATTAATGTTCCATCATATCCCAAAATGTCTGAGACAGCTGAAGACATACAAATACTGGTCATATATCTGGACAGAAATCTAAGCATGCAAAAACAAACTATCAAAGTGGTGCAGCCTGTGAGTGGCCTTATCACTATTCACAAACATGAGGATAGCCTACCAACAAGCAAAGCCAAGCATCTCATCCAAACGCTGATATTTCCACCCATGATCTACTCTCTCGCCGGTCTGGTCTCTTACACAAATACAACGGCGAGTCGCATTGACAAAGTGACCAACTTCGCGGTCCGCGTGGTTATAAGAACACCTTAGACGTCACGAACACATATCCCACTCGAGCAGGCAATTTGAATGGCTCATATTTTGCTCAACTCTCCTACACATTGTCAACTATCTCATTCTCATACACAGCACTACGCCGAAATAATGGACTTACGACACTGCGAGCTGATGCCGCTGAGCGGAACACACGAACAGTCGCCTTCCAGTCCCTTCAAGCACGGCGGTGAAAGCTAGAGGCCACGCGACGCACGGCGCCTATTAAATCCATTTGTGCGCGCAAAATCTGCACAGTATCACGCACGTAATGAACAACACCTGACAGGTGGTTGAAATCCTCACACTTGATCTAATCTTTACATTGGTTTACCCTTTTCTAACTGAGCGTGTTCTAACTGGTATGGTGTATCACCATGCCTCGCTACTCTTTTTTGCGCAAATAATGATCGTGCCTAAACTGTAGCCACTATTAACGCCACAGGAGATCATCTGTTACCTTCTGCAACTTTTTGACAATGCAGTCAGTGTGTACAGCGCCACAATGTGCTAAATAGTGTATCTGACTATGACTTAACAGTCATGTGTACGGCGCCACAATGTGGTAAATAGTGTATCTGACTATGACAACAGTCATGTGTACAGCGCCACAATGTGCTAAATAGTGTATCTGATTATGACTTAACAGCCAGTGTGAAATGGATGTCACAACGATTCACAATTGACAGAACAATAAACGGTTTTCTCGCATCAGATTTCGACAGGATCGCACCCTTTTCAGCGCCAGTTTCGACTGATTGCGGTACATCGGCGCAATGGATGTGTTAGATGCATGCAGCGTGCTCCATACTTGTGCACTTCGATAAGACTGCAACTAATTTTGACGGATGCATATTGAACCATCTCTGATGGAAGTACATAGACCGGTGTCCAATCCACAGGACCCATTCCAAACTTAACTGCACTGTGCTAAACTGCCACGATATAGCATGCCCATTGCTGAAATTTGACACCAGAGAACTTCAAGCTCCAACAAACTGATCAGGCTTACTTTACTTCGGCAGCACAGCGTGATAGTTCAGGACACCGTCACCAATGTGTCGGTTTGGCGCAGCAGTAGCCGCCGTGCCGCGGCTGGCGTGACAACACCCACCTCTGGCCGGGCCGGGCCGGCACCTCACCTGTCAAGCAGCTCCACGTAGAGCGGCATTTGCTCCACGTGCGTCGGCTCAGTGACCGGCGGCAGGGCGGCCCCCGGTGGCGGTGACGACGGTGCCAGCGTCCGTGTGATGGCGAACCGACCGCGACGCACCGGGGTGCCCGGGTCCGTGGACGGCGCTGCCGAGGGTCAGGTCACAGGTCAAGTCAGACCGCACCGGGGTGCCCGGGTCCGTGGACGGCGCTGCCGAGGGTCAGGTCACAGGTCAAGTCAGACCGCACCGGGGTGCCCGGGTCCGTGGACGGCGCTTCCGAGTGTCAGGTCAGACCACACCTGGGTGCCCGGGTCCGTGGATGACGCCGCAAAGGGTCAGGTCACAGGTCAGATCAGACCGCACCGGGGTGCCCGGGTCCGTGGATGATGCTGACCATGGTCTGACCTGATCAGGTCAGACCGTGCCGGGGTGCCCGGACCCGTGCACAGCTCTGTCCAGCATCAGGTCAGGTTGGGCTGCATCTGACGCTTACCGGGGTTGGTAGGCAGGGCAGCAGAGGCATAAAGACATAAATAAAGACATAAAAGATCAGTGCAACTATGAGCCACAAGGGCCCTTCTTGGTTGCACTCTGGACACTGAACCAGTTGCCCAACAAATCTTTTGATCAGATTTCCCTGGAATACCGAAAAGCAAGCCCTCTTTTCTTATAATGAGTGTCTATGCAGTTTTTAAAGATGTTCAGTGTGCTGCTACTGACAATGGTTTCTGGCAGCTGGTTCCAATGTTCTACTACTCTATTGGTGAAGAAAGACTAACCTTGTCCTGCTGTGATTAACTTTAATTTTGAATTGATGACCTCTAATTGCATAATTTCTGTCAAATTCAAAAATTTCCCTGTTCCTGACCATGGACAAATTTAAAGACCTCGATGAGATCTCCTCTCAGCCTTCTGTATCTAAGTGAAAACATATTCAATTTCTTCAATCTTTCCTCATATGCCAGGTTGCTTATACCATTAACCATTTTTGTTGCCCTCTTTTGTACTCTCTCTAAAAGCCAACAATCGTTTTCATAACTAGGGGACCAAGCTTGGACGCAGTATTCCAAATGTGGCCTGACATATACACAGTAAAGCTTCCTGATGACTTCTCCACTTTTGTATGATACGTTCCTATTTATTGCCCCAAGCATTCTTAGTGCCTTCTTCCTGGCTTCTTTGGTCTGTTCTGATGCCCCCAATTTTGTGTTTAAAATAACACCTAAGTCCTTCTCCTGCTGAGTCACAGATAGTACTTGGCCACCCATCAAGTATGGAGCCTTCATATGCTGCCTACCTACATGCATGATTTTGCACTTATCAAAATTAAATTTCATTTGTCATTTTTCGGACCACTTCACAAGCTCGTCTAAGTTTTTCTGCAGCGAGACCGTCTCATTGTGTCCTGTTATTGCCCCAAAGACCTTCAAATCATCCACATATTTCAAAACCTTACTGCTCAGACCACTTTCAATGTTATTTTCAAATATAATGAACAATAGTGGCTCCAGTACTGACTCCTGGGGGACTCCACTAATAACATTTTGCCATAATGACTTTGTACCATTTAGCATCACTCTCTGCTGTCTATCTGAAAGCCTCAACTCTATCCATTTTAGGATGCTACCTGCAATACCATGGACCTGAAGCTGCATCATTAACCGTTTATGGGGTACCTTGTCAAAGGCCTTACTAAAGTCAAGATATGCTACATCAACCTGATTTCCCTGATCAAATTGTTCTGTAGCAAAATTCAAAAAGTCCAAGAGATTTGTGAGACACGATCGCCATTTTCTAAACCCATGTTGAGTATCTTGAATCAATCTGTTTCCTTCCAGAAAATTAACTATTCTATCCTTGATAAATGATTCGAGTACCTTGCAGACTAGGGATATGAGGCTTACTAGCCTATAGTTTTCAACTTTCAATAATTGTGATACAATAAAGTGCGGACAAGATGATGATGATAGTTATCCGGAGATGATACGGTTCTGGATGACACACAAAATCAGGACCAGAAAATTGTCCCACCCTAATTCGACCCGACTGAATACCTGCGCACAGCACCAACTACCTGGCAATAGCCGGTTGGCCGGGTAGTGTCAGACGTAGCGGTCAGGCCGGGTCAGGGGGCGCCACACTCACTGCTGTTACCGCTGCTTTGTGTCTGGAAGGTGACCAGCTGGATGGGCTGGGTGCGCGTGGTGTCGATAGGGCCGACCGTGTCCCACTGGCCGATCACGCCGCCCTCCGACTGCGTCCACTCGTCCTGCACCGCCAGCATGGGCGTCGATGACACTTGGTGCTGCAACGACGGCGGCTGACCGTCACACGTTGGTCACGTCACACAGTTACAGAGACTGGCCCGTGGTGTCGGGTCACAGTGGGGCGGTGTCGGGTCATAAGTCAGCTACCATCACATCAGCGAGAGGAGACGGCGTTAATAAATTATCCATTAAGCACCGGTCTGCATGCGGCAGTCCCACGGGTCTGGTCGTCGTTGTCAAAGGGATGCCACAGCTAAGACGATATCACTTCCAGGTACACGGTAGGGTTGGGCGAGATGTTTGTCTCAGAGGCGACTGACCAGGGGGTGCTTGCTGTGCAATTTGTTGAGCTCCTTCTCCAGGTCAGCCAGCAGCAGAGGCGGCGCCTTCCTGCGGTCGCCGCCGGCTGTCTCGGTGCTGCTCGCAGAGCGCGAGACATCCGAGGTGCTCTGAGCAGCGGCACCAATACGGATCACAGTCAGCACCGACACTACCTGACACGCCATGTTCGACGCACAACTGTCACACTTTAACGTGTGTTGGGAGGGAGGAAGCCGAGTTAGTTAGGGAGGAAGTAGTATCTACAGCTAGTCAGAACCATACCTTCGATCAGCTTTCAGGTCGATTGAATGGATGTTCGCACCACCCAGAACTCGCGTGAAACTTTACCTCGTTAGGTGTGTGATGTACAAAATGATGTAGCACTAATATGCTGCTTACCAGCAAAGGGCAAGCATCACCCCACCCCATTGCAGTTGCACTACTCGGTATGGACCCAAAGGAATAGCTGAACCGATCATCGTTAATTTGTTCTAATGAAGTAAAAGTGAAACAATCCCAATTAAAAATGAACTTAGCGTGCATTGGATCTCCACATCATTTCACAAGAAGAAAGGAAACTGGCGCTTTGCCTACGACTTGGGAAAATTGTAATTTCCGTTGAATGTGTGGCTGTGGTGCACAACCACCCGTCCGAAACTGCATGCAAGTGCATGTGATGCTCATCGATCCGAAACTCCAAATGCCCTCACAATGTATAGTGTGCACAACTCAGTTGATGCGTGTGGTCCATGCGGTCGGAGGAAGCTCACACGTACGCACGCGATCTGGACGATCGGGGCACTGGCAGGCGTGCGAGTGTGCGGCGGAGCGGGGCCAGTCTAGCTCAGGCCGCTCATCACCCAGCCCACAGCATGGGACGACACCGACAACCCACCGAGTGGCAAGTCTTACGGTCCACACAGCATGGGACGACACTGACAGCCCACCGTGTGGCGAGTCTCACGGTCCACACAGCATTGGACTACACCGACAGCCCACCGAGTGGCGAGTCTTACAGTCCACACAGCATGGGACGACATTGACAGCCTACCGTGTGGCGAGTCTCACGGTCCACACAGCATGGGACGACACCGACAGCCCACTGTGTGGCGAGTCTCACGGTCCACACAAGCCCACACAGCATGGGACGACACCGACAGCCCACCATATGGCGAGTCTCACGGTCCACACAGCATGGGACGACACAGACAGCCCACCGTGTGGCGAGTCTCACGGTCGACACAGGCTCACACCGCATGGGACGACACCGACAGCCCACCGTGTGGCGAGTCTCACGGTCCACACAGGCCCACACCGCATGGGACGACACCGACAGCCCACCGTGTGGCGAGTCTAACGGTCCACACAAGCCCACAGAGCATGGCACGACACCGACAGCCCACCGTGTGGCGAGTCTCACGGTCCACACCGCATGGGACGACACCGACAGCCCACCGTGTGGCGAGTCTCACGGTCCGCACTGGCCGACAGCGTCGCAGCTGGCACGTACACGGCGCGGCCCGGCCGGTGCACTTGCTAACCGGCTTCCGGCACCTCTGCCGGCGTCTCCAGGTGGGGGCTACCAAAAGGCCTCAATTCAATCTGCCACCAAGATTCGCGGTCCACAGACCTACGCAGCCGAGGTACGGCCGCAGGCAGGCCACTGCATGACCAGCGGACAGATCACCCAACCGGCCGGGGCTGCCTGCCAACGTAGCGGCAGCAGTGCACAATGTCAGTGCAAAAAACCAGACTGATCGCACCGTATCAATCGGGATTAACTGTCGACGGTCGAGGTGTACAACGCCAGCACCATAATCAGACCCTCGGCATCACCCCATGGTAGACCTTCGGAATCACCACATGGAAGACCCTCGGCATCACCCCATGGTAGACACTAGGCATCACCCCATGGTAGACCCTCGGCATCACCCCATGGTAGAGGCGCGGGAATAATCTTCTCCCCAGGGCGCAGAAATAATCTTCAAGTTAGAGGGCTAAGCAGTGGTGAAAATGCCCAGGTTAGGTCCGGAACCCAGGGTCTCCGGTAGCAGCGCCCATGGCAGATGAACGCCTAAGGCGACCTGCTGCCCGGCCGGCACTAAGGCACCACTCTGCGTTGACCACGTGAACCATGCGATCTTTCAGGGCACGGACCGTTGCGACCAGCTCTCGATCAGGATTACGTCGGGATGCGAGAAATCGGGACCAGTCGTGAGGACTAAAAATAAGTAGACATACCAGAGTAGATATAATAGAAGCTATGCCAGCAAAACCCGGCCCAAAATGTGCAAGGTAACAGCTTTCATGCATGCGATCCTAAATGGTCGTTTGCATTTATCCCAGAACCAAAAAGAAAAGGATAATTTTTCACCAGCTAGTACACACTAGTTCCTATCACAAACACAAAATTGAGACCGCTATTATTCGGTGCCACCACCCTTGGAAGTCACCCTGGCGCATTTGTCGTACTCGGCTACCTTGGAGGCTCCCCGATCTCTCACACATCAGGAACGACCGGAGAAGCACAACTGACCACTGGTACCACCAGCTACTAAGCAATGTAAATCCAAGTTACCGACAATACAGGAAGGATACATCTTAAATATCAACAGTGCTGACAATATCCTAGAAGGGGATCGGCATCCCAAGGAACTTCCAGCCCAGTTGGGAAGTTACGCAGGCTTGATTTTCGCTCGTCTAGTTTCCGAGTCTTGCAGCCAGCCGAAGTATTTGGCGCCGACATTCACGATCACGAGAGTTGATAAATGTACCCATCAATGAAAAACGAAATGATCAGACGTAGAGCGGTCGGCGCGCATTTGGCAATAAACAGGTCGTCCATCATTTTACGAACCCCATAGCGGTCTGGCAGAAGCATCCACTATTATTTTAATACAAACCGTAGTTATCTTAACAGCGAATTGAATTATGATATCAACCCAGACCAATTATAACGTCAAACATATGGCCTGAATCTGTCCAACCGGTCGCCGCAGAAAACTGAATAAACTGTGCCAGAGTATTTGCAGATACACCTACACAAGGATGGGAAATATTACCTTAAAACAAACATGCGACAGCAAAAAAAAATGCATACCTAATGCTGAAACTGAGCCACTCCATTCATTGATACATTTTGATAACATACAATGCGTCGAACGCTGCATGAAATGGATACACCGAGACCATAGAACACGTCTACAAAAAAAGCTATTTGCCTGTGAGCAGCGTTGCTTTCGACATTCTTTTCCAAAGAGTGCAAATGAAGGGCAAGTGCTATACTCCGAAAAAAACACATTACTAATGTATCCTGCCATTGCCGACAAATGTGCGTTCGGCTATCATGTGTCGTTTGTTAACAGTTCGAAGTGTAAGTATGGCCATAAACCGGGCCGACAGCGTTCCAAAATGCATTTGTCACGCATCAAAGCTCCCGGACCGTAACAGCCATGTATACACATACTAAATGGCGTATACGGCGCTAGCGATACCATGTATATGTTCAGTATCTGCAGTCGAGTGCCATGGACCCGGCGTCGGCCACAGCCTGTGCCGCACACCGCCGCAAGATCACATCACCACCCGATGCATGCCGGGCCCATCTGGGTGCCGACGCCACCTTCATCGAGCCACCACTACTACACAGCCACACCAAGCAAGCACACCAGCTGAGGCGACAGTGCTACGGAGAGCGAGCTCAGGCGAACAGTCGAACAGTCGAACAGGCGAGCAGGCGAGCAGGCGAGCAGGTGAACTGGCGGGCGGGCGGGCGGGCGGGCGGGCGTGCGTGCGTGCAGTGCAGTGCGTGCGGGCGGGCGGGCGGGCGGGCGGGCAGGGCGGGCGGGCGGGCGGGCGGGCGGGCGGGCGGGCGGCGGCGGGCGGGCGGGCGGGCGGGCGGGCGGGCGGGCGGGCGGGCGGGCGGAGGCGGGCGGGCGGGCGGGCGGGCGGGCAGGCAGGCGGCAGGCGGGCAGGCGGCAGGCAGGCAGGCAGGCAGGCAGGCAGGCAGGCAGGCAGGCAGGCAGGCAGGCAGGCAGGCAGGCAACCGAGCCCAGAA
The DNA here is from genome assembly GCA_034440615.1 of Ashinkailepas kermadecensis. Lineage (NCBI taxonomy): Eukaryota > Metazoa > Arthropoda > Thecostraca > Neolepadidae > Ashinkailepas > Ashinkailepas kermadecensis. The sequence continues at coordinate 57,228 of JAOTOM010002873.1, read as the reverse complement.
CAGCGACACAGACAGAGAATGGAGTCGTCACCTGTGTACGACCGCGGCGAGGGGTGGGAGGCGTGACAAGCAGACCAGGGGTGGCCGGCACGTCCAGCACATGGGCCGACTACGGACAGCAGAGCCGGTTACACACAGCTGCCACAGGGCGGCCGGTCGGCAGCCAATCGAACGCGGCATTCCTGGCTAGACGCGAGGCGGACGCCCGGTTACTGGTCAGGTTGGACATGCACCGTAGGCCAGACGACGGCGACGGCCGGCCGGACCCGCCGCGGCCGCGGGCCGAGTGGCAGAGGTGACGACGTGGCACCGCCACAGGCTGCAGCAGCTCACTGCAGTGCATGCTTAATCCGACACAACAGCCACACCAAACAGCGCACGGCTTCATCGAAAAAGCAGCGGCACACAGCAACGCGCGGCTGTTAATTCAACACAACTGAGCATGGCCGCACCGAAAACAGCATCAGCCCGACAATCGCATTATTCTCAAGACTACCACCCATTCAGCTAAATGCGTGCATGCACTTTATACCATCACGTAGGAACTTATCACCATCTGTAAGAAACGAATTGCTACAATACCGCAACGGCAATGTCGTCACAACACGGCAACGTCGTCAGAGCACGGCAACGTCGTCAGAGCACGGCAACGTCGCCACAGCACGGCAACGTCGTCACAGCACGCCAACGTAGTCACAGCATGGCAACGTCGTCAGAGCATGGTAACGTCGTCAGAGCACGGCAACGTCGTCAGAGCACGGCAACGTCGTCACAGCACGGAAACGTCGTCACAACATGACGTCGTCACAGCATGTCAACGCCGCCACATCACGGAAACGTCATCATAATACGGCACCGCATCGTGTTCGGCACCGCATCGTCTATGATTGAAAACCGCATGCAGTGTACGACCCATAGTACAAGCCCAGCTCTGAATCACAACTTTAACTCCGACACCAACTAACCACCCGCCATAGTGCCGTGCACACCCGGCAAGTAATGGCATTGTTTGTGGCTCACAGTGATGTTTCCACTAATTGTGTGCATGAGACGAAACAGTGGTCAATGGTCGGTGACGGATCTAAAAGGACCTTATTGCCAAGCCGAGACAGACTGTTTGTGATAAACAATCGGTAGAAATATATTAATTGTCGTAGTTTGTGTGTTTGTTTATCAGGGTTTTTGGGTGCGTCAACCCCAATTGGGTTATTTTGCACCCATGACAAGATTAATTCAACTTTTCACGTCCGGAGAGCAATAAATCTATTGCACTAATTCAATATCCACCCGGGTATGTATATTATTTTGGAATTTTACTTCCGCAAGGAAACAAACAAAAACTGGTCTATTTTGCACAAATCGCGAATAATCACCGAGTAGGTCCACCAGCCTCAGAGTGTTCTGAGTTATGTCCGAAATGGCGCCTGCGTTCCTCCGTGTAGTTCGGGCAAGATACCAACACATGACGCACTGTCAGTGCTGCGTCACACCTCATACATTTGGATCTTTCATCACCGCACAATAAATACCAATGTGTAGATAGTGTGTGTCCAATTCTAAGGCGACAGAGGGCCACCTCGTTCCTTCTACTCTGACTGAAGGACGAGGGCCACAGCGCTAAGTGTGGTTTAATTTCTTTCAATTTGTTGGACTGCACTTGGCCCCATCTGTCCTGCCACTGTCTAAGAAGAAATGATGAAATAATTTGGTAGTGGTCACTGGCGGGTAGTGGAAGCACGCGACTACATGGTGCGTGTGCTGCACGCCTTGCAGCCTGATCTGCCAGCTCATTACCACGGATTCAGACATGTGCTGGAATCCAGTAAAGTGTTACTTGTTTTCCCATACGATGTAGCGAAGTAAGTTGATATAAAATGTCCCGTACAATGACATGTTGATTAAAACTGCGCAATGACGAAGGACTGCTCAGAGAATCGGTCAGAATGACATGAAAATCCTCGTAGTCAACCTCGATGTATGCAAGGGCTTTGCTAATGGCCATCAACTCGGCTGTGAAGACAGTAGCATGTGAAGGCAGGGGGAAGGATCTCGTGATGGATCCTCTCACGGAAGCGCTACCCACGCCGGTGTCAATCTTCGAGCCATCTGTGTATGTGATAATGTAGCCACGGTATGCTGAGGAAATGTGTTCTAATGAACATGGTAGTAGCTCCTCTTTGGCAATATCCCTTTATCTCTCAGCAGTGAGGACGACGTCGATAAAGGGGGATATCAGCTCCCGTGGGGGAGTCGTTATTCGTTCATACTGCCTGATTCCTTGCAGTCGAATTCTCGTCTGTCTCAGGAGCGTCCTCATTCTCACACAGTAAGCTGTTCCCCTCCTCACGTGGCCACGAAGGACTGCATGTACATCCCGATAAAAACAGCCTTATATGATGGGTGTGTCCGCAACTGACGCATTTTGCATGCGTAGCGAAGTCCCAGCATTTCTCGCCTCATGCTTAATGGTGGCTCATGGGCATCTGCCAGTATGCTGACTGTGGGAGAGGTGCGAAATGCTCCGGTAATTATTAGCAATGCAGCGTGGTGTATTTGGTCTAAAATACGCTTTGTGGTAGCACACGCGCCGTCGTATATAAAACACGCATAGTCCAGTTTGGAACGAATCAAACTGCGGTAAAGCAGGTGCAGAGTCCTTCTATCAGCTCCATACGACGTTCGAGAAACACACCTCATTATATTCATGGTTTTAAAGCACTTGTCTCGGAACGTTTTTGTGTTCTCTGTATGAAAGACGATTGTCAAATTGCACACCAAGAAAGCGAGCCGTTGGTAAGGATAGGACGTCTTGCCCGTAAAGTCTTAACTTCATGTCCAGGCAGCTACGACGACGACGGCAGAAATGAACTGCTGCTGTCTTTGCGATGGAAAATCAGAAACGATTCAGGTGTCCCCACTTTTCGCGGTGAGAAATCGCAAGTTGCAGCTGTCGCTCCATGAGAGGGGTTGACCAGCTGCATGACCAGACGGCAAAATCGTCAGCGAAAAGAGATCTTCCGATTGATCGGGATAGTGAGTTACCGATGTCATTTATTATAAGCGAAAATAGGGATGTGCTCAGGACGCTGCCCTGTGGAACCCCCTCAACTTGGTGTAGCCAACATGAAAACTGGTTGCCGACGCGCAAACAAAACTCTCGATTTGTCATGAAGTTTTTTTTTAACGTGCCCGGGGATCCGCGGATTCCGCACTGGTGGATCTTCTGCAGAGTGCCGTGTCTCCAAGCAGTGTCAAAAGCACTCTCAATGTCGAAAAACACGGCTCCTAGGTGTTTGTGTTTCGCAAAAGCTGCTCGAACTTCAGTGTCAAGCCTTAAAACATCGTCCATCCTACTACGTTTTTCCGAAAGCCGCACTGGTCACTGGATAAGACGTTCTGGTTGTCTAAGAACCACGTGAGTCGGAGGCTAACTATTTCCTCCATTAACATACTCAATGAAGACATGAGTGATATTAGACGATAATCAGTGGGGTCCTCGCCATTTCTACCGGGCTTCAACGGTGGTATTATAATTGCCTTCCGCCAAGCTGGTGGGAAGTATCCCTGTTCCAAATTATATTGAAAATCGTGAGAAGTATATATTTTGCGTACGTCGGTAAATGCTTCAACATTTCGTTGTGTACACCATCTGGTCCTTCGGACACGCTCTTCAACCCATCGATTGCAGAGTGGAGTTCGGCTTGAGTAAACAGTAAATTGTACACAAGTTGTTCTGATGTAATACAACTGATCTATTTCCTCTGACACCGGGCACGGTGTTGCAGGAAAGTTCGGTCAGTAGGTTCACTGCGCTTTGCAATGACATGTGCAATTCGATCGGATACATCTTCCGGATCCTTTATTACGTTTCCTCCAATGCTAAGAGCCGACAGTGGGACCGAAGAGAACATCCCCGAAATCATTTTAATACGAGACCACACTTCCGATGCCGACGTAGTTCGACTTAGTCTGCCTATATATGCTCGCCAGGGTGTTCGTTTCGCGGCACGTATGGTACGTCAAGCCAGTGTTCGGGCCTGTTGGAAGTCTAGCATGTTAGTCATCGTGCCATGCTTACTGAATTTGTCAGGGCTCTCCTGCGAGCGCGGATAGCCTTTCCGCATTACTCAGTCCACCAGGGAACTGGAATGCGGCGTGGGGCGCCAGAGGTACGTTGAATGCACATATCAGCGCACTGGAGAATCAGTGATGTAAAATAATCGACGCTTGTACAGTGGTTTTCAATACCATGTCTGAAAGCTGTCTGTATCTCAGATTCAAAACGAGCCCAGTCTGCCTTCTTCAAATTCCAGCGTGGTGGCCGTGTTCCTAAAACTACGCGTCTCCGAAACGTTAGCCACACCGGATAGTGGTCACTTCTGAGGAAATCGTCGTCGACTGACCATTCGACTGACCATTCGTCGTCGACTGACCATTCGAACTGATGGGTCAGTTGGGGGCTGGCTAGACTTAGGTCGAACGCTGACGTCCGACCCGATGGCACAGTAAGATGAGTATGTGCACCTGTGTTTAAAACGCATAGCGGCTCATGTATGATTAAATCCCCCAGTATTCGGCCCCGTGTGTTGATGTCTGAGCAGCCTGAAGCGGTGCGGTGAGCGTTAAAAGCACCCACTAGTAGCAATGGTGGTGGAAGCTCAGCAAGTAGATGTTTCAGCTCCGCAGCAGGAAACGTGACTCCAGGAGGCAGATATAAGGAGCACAGACTGATGTGGGTGTCGCGAAGCGTTACCTGCGCTGCGATTGTTAGTTAGTTAGTTATTTGAGTTTAAGGGCGCTTCGACCAAAGTGTGATCATTTAGCGCCCATAACTTTTAGTTCAGCGTTTCAGTTAGTTATGCGGACAGGTGCTACCGGGGTGAGTAGATGGCCCGAAAACGGATCGCTTTCAGAAAGCAGAATATGTTCTCAGAATGAACTACGTCTGAGTCATCAACACATATAGTGATGTCCACATCACTATATGTGTTGAGCCGTGTATTATTTCCATAGAACAACCTTCGTTCTGTCGAGAACTGATCGCACGAGAAAAGTATATGACGTACGGTCAGGCTTCCTAAACAGCGGGGACACTGGGGTCTCTCACCGCCGCAGATAAGGTATTGGTGTGTAGCATGTGTGTGGCCGAGGCGTAGTCTGCACAGCGTCACCTCGTCATTTCTGGATCTGCGGTAGCACGATGGCCAGTCTCCAAGGTGTGGTTTTATCGCGTGAAGTTTATTGTTGGTCTGCGCGCTCCAACTACTCTGCCACTTGGTCTTCATAAACGAATATATTCCGGGAAGATGGTCTCTGGCTGGCAGTGGAAAAACACGCGTTTGTGGTCTCCGAGCAGCCCATTTCGCTGCAGAATCGGCGCGTTCATTTCCCAATACACCCACATGGCTGGGGATCCAGCACAAATGAACAGTCTTCCCATCCTGATGTATGGCAGTCAAACGAGTCATAATATCAAGGAATAATGGGTCAGATGGGTAGAATCCAGTCAGTGCCAAAAGGCTACTGAGGGAATCAGATAAGATGACATAATCAACATCTCGCGAGATCTCGATGTAGGAAAGCGCTTCGATGATTGCAACGAGCTCTGAACTGTACACCGAGGCATATCTAGGTAAAGTAAAACATCTGACAGAGGAACCGCACACAAACGCAAATCCTACTCCATGGTCACCCTTCGACCCATCTGTGAAAATGCGTGTGCATCCTTCAAACGTTTCCAGATGCTCCAAAGTTTTCATCCGAAGCAGCTCAGGTGAAACATTGCCCTTAGGCGTCGCTGCAAGTGTCAGATCAACTGCAGGAGACACCAGATTCTACGAGGGTATCGATTGCTGCTCCATGCACGCCACTCTAGATACTCTCGTTCTGCTCTCCTGAAGGAGCTTACGGATGCGTACACAAGGTAAGGCCGTCCCACGTTGCCTACTGCTGAACAGTGTCAACATGTGTCGCGAAAACACCGCTGGGTACGTGGGGTGGGTGGGAAACTGACGCAATTTGCAGGCGTACCGCATGCCAAGCATTTCCCGTCTTAGTGCCAGAGGTGGTTCGTTGGCTTCTGCCAGCAAGCTAACGATTGGTGAGGTGCGGAAAGCTCCGGTAATGATGCGTAATGCAGCATGGTGTACAGTGTCAAGGACACGCTTATTGGTAGTGCAGGCGCTGTCATACACATAGCATGCATAATCCAGCTTGGATCGAATCAACGACCGGTACAGCATGGTCAGTGTTTTACGATCCGCGCCATACGAGGTTCGTGATATGCACTTCAATAAGTTTAGTGATTTAAAACATTTTTATCTAAGTGTTCTAGGATGTTGTTTGTACGTCAAACGACTGTCAAACTGCACCCCGAAAAATTTTGCAGTTCGGTGAACAGGAATAAACAAGTCATACAGCTTCGTGTTGAGTTCTTGGGAGCACCGTCTACGACAGAAGTGCATTGCAACAGTTTTGTTTGTGGAGAAGCGGAGTCCATTTGCAATACCCCATCTTTGGAGGTGGTTCACCGCAAGCTGTAACTGCCGTGTTAGCGATGATGTATTCGCGCCAGAAAACCATATAGCAAAGTCGTCCACGAACAACGATCGTCCTATGCCACGCGGTAGTGAATCCCCAATATCATTTATGAACAATGCAAATAAGGCAACACTCAGCACACTGCCCTGTGGAATTCCATTGATTTGGTGGAAACGATGGGAAAGCTCGTGTCCTACCCGGACGCGGAAGAAACGATCCTTGAGAAATTCCTGGAGAAAAACTCCCAAGTTCCCACGGATTCCACACTTCCTAGCCTTTAGCAAGATTCCATGTCGCCAGGTTGCATCATAGGCTCCTTCTATGTCGAAAAAGATAGTTCCCACATGTTGTCGGCGTTTAAAAGCGACTCGAATGGCGGTGTCAAGTGCTAAAAGATGATCCGTTGTGCAACGATGCTTCCTAAAACCACACTGTGCGTTAGTAAAAAAAATCCTGCGTTTCCAGAAACCAGGTGAGTCGCACGTTGACCATTTTCTCCAGGAGTTTGCAGAGACACGATGTCAGGGAAATCGGCCGGTAGTGCAATGGGTCAAGACCACTCTTTCCCGGTTTCAGAACCGGGACCACTATGGCTTCACGCCAAGAATCAGGAAAGTAGCCCTCCTCCCATACCCTATTAAACGACACCAAAAGTGCATCAAGTACTCGCAAAGGTAGGTGTTTTAGCATGTCATTGTGAACCCCATCAGCTCCTTCTGCCACGCTCTTTAGGCATCCGATCGCGGAACGCAGCTCATGAACACTAAATGGTTCGTTATAGCACAAATCATCAGGCGTGGAAAAATCAATTGGCTTAGCTTCTGATTTAGTCTTTTTGCGGAGAAATTCTGGGTGATAATTCCTCCTGGGTGATAAATGTCCACTGCGGGCTGATAGACCCCGGGCTATTTCCTCAGCAACCTCAGCTGGGCGGGTCACGTCCACTCCAGCCACATGTAGTACGGGAAGGCGCACCGCATTATACTGGCCATCAATGCGTTTAATACGAAACCATACTTGAGTCGTTGGGGTAAATCGGTTAATACTAGATACATATTCCCTCCATGACCTTCGCTTGGCTTCCCGTATAATTCGGCGTGATAAGGCTCGTGCCTTTTGAAATGCAATCAAGTTCGCCATGTCGCAATTTCTGTTAAATGTTTTAAATGCTCGCTTACGTGCGCGTATAGCGTCACGGCATTCTGTTGACCACCATGGAACTGGTGAGCGCCGTGGAGCACCAGAAGTTCGTGGAATGGAGGAATCAGCGGACTGAGTAAGCATCGATGTAAACTGCTCCACCGAGAGACCACAGCCATCAGCATTCCTTGGCAAGCATGCTTCCACATTTTCCTCGAATTTTCTCCAGTCCGCTTTCTTTAAGTTCCACCGTTGAGGTCTGGAGCCAAGCCTCACCCTGTCACTGTATTTAATAAAAATAGGGAAATGGTCGCTACCGAGTGGGTGTCGGAAGCCGACCAAGTCATATAATGCGCCAAGGACGGGCTTACAAGACTTAGGTCTATCGCAGAGGTAAGACCAGAAGGAAGAGCGTAGTGGGTGGCTGCACCAGTGTTTAAAAGGCAGAGGGCTTCGTCCAGAATAAAACTGTCCACATCTCGACCGCGAGAGTTTACCGAGTCACATCCCCATGCCACGTGATGCGCGTTGAAGTCGCCGAGGAGCAAGACAGGCTGGGCCAGTTGGAACAGCAGGCGACTGAGCTCCATAGACGGCAGCGAACGCCCAGGAGGAAGATAGACAGAGCATATTGTTATAGTATGACGAAGGAATTCAATGGTAGCAGCGACTGCTTGGAGAGGGGTATCCAGCGTTACCTCCTGATAAGACGCGCTATGATGCACTGCCAAAAGTACGCCTCCGTGCGCAATGGTCTCCGATGCCTTGTTTTTCGCAATAACATAATAATTTTTTCGTCGGAGGGAAGAGTGTGGTGGTAACTTTGTCTCTTGGAGACATACATCCATCGGGCAGTGCTGATTTAAGACAGTCTCGAGGTCGGTTATGTTTGTACGAACCCCTCTGCAGTTCCATTGTAAAATTATGGGCATTTAAAATGCTAGTGAGGGGTAATTAAACAGTTTAAAAGGGCAAAGTCACCGACTAAAGTTGACTAGTGCTCCTAGGATGCACCCGAGTGGGCGTTGGTCTCCGCGGACGATGGATGCGCCCGAGTCTTAGAGGCTCCACCATCCGGTGGCGAATTCGACCAGGGGGAGGCCCGCTTGCGTCCTCCAGTAGGGGACCAGCGGTGGGGCAGCCTCTCGCTTTCACGAGGAGGAACAGGTGGTGGCCCCATCACCTTACCTGAAACCCTCGCATGGGAGGCCTGAGTAGTCCCAGGTACCGATGTGGTTGAGGCGTCGGCCCGTGAAACTCCAGAGGGCCGTGCGCAAGGCGATGGGTCTCGCGACCCACCACGGCTTCTTCGACCAGAGGCCCCCAAATCAGGAGCCCCGGGATGAACCTCAATCGTTGCCGATCTTCGGGTTGCAGTGGGCGACATCACCGGTACGCGGCGAGAGGCCACACTACTCCCTCCTGACATGACAGAAGGGGGTGGAGGAAAGAGGATGGTTTTGGAAGCGGAAGGAGTAGATGGGGGTGTGGGGGTTCTGGATGGTGCAGGGATTGGATGGGTTGAGGTGGGGTCGGTGGAGGTGGCGGGTAAGGATTCCAGGTGCTCGCTGGAGGGCTTGGCGGGCCTCTTAATCCGTTCGACACGGTGCCAATCATCAGGAGCTCGCTCTGCAGCCGGCTGCGCAGAGGCAACTCGAGGGGCCAGCGGCGACTGGGCAGCGCGTTTTGCTGTCTTGGAGGACGTTTCTACAATGGGATTTTGTACACGAGTGGTGAGAGGGACCTCGATCACGGCATCAGAACCCAGGCCTCGCTCCGACACTGGGGTACAGATAAGTCCGAAGAATCGTAGCAAATCAGCAAGTTGAGAAAGAAAATGGGACGCATTGGTAGGCTCCCGGTGAGTGGTAGCTGGCTGTTTGCGTTTTACCTTGTCTACGTATGATACCTTGGGATGTGACTCCATGTACATTTCCCTTGCTTGCCGAAAAGTTATTTGTTTGGAGCACTTCAGTGCGAGAATTTCTATTTCCATCATCTGTGCTGGACAGGCCTTGTCATATGCAGTGTGCGGAGCTTGTCCCTGGCCGCAGTTCACACACCACACTTCCTTTGACACGCAGTCCGCACCGGTGTGCTCCAATGCGCCACATCTACCACATGTCGGTCTACCACGGCAAAACTGAGTGGTATGTCCATAGCGCTGACAGCGGAAGCAGCGCATAGGGCTGGGAACAAAAACGCGAACCTTCACCTTCAGGTATCCGACGTGTATCGCAGAGGGGAGGTCTGTCGAGTTAAAAGTCAAGATAATATTGTTTGTACTCTGTAGATCGTTCCCTCCTCTCACTTTCATTCTGCGTGCATCGACGACACCCTGCTCTGACAAGCCGTCAACAATCTCCGCGTCCGAAACATCCTTCAGGTCAAAACGGTTGATAATACCTTTGGAAAAGTTTTTTTGTCTTGTGGGGCTCCGCTAGGATTGGTATCGAGACATTCCGCCTCCTTCCATGGTCTAGTACACTGTATTTGAATTCGGTTACATCCAGGGTTCTCCTCGCTTCCTCAGCGCTTTGAAATTCCACCTCAATGGCTCCGTCCCTCAGCTTCTCGCATCTGATTATGTTGCCAAGCTGGTCACATCCACGTTTTCGCTCAAACGGCGAGAGCACAGATAACTTTTTCTCAGGGTCGGTCGACCTGAGGACTAAAATTCGTAGCGACGACGGCCTGGAGTCCGAGCCGGTGTGTGGATTTCCACTATGGGAAGCGGCACTGGTCGCAGGGCGGCAGGAGAGATATGCAGGACGATACGCTTCTGCAGGTGTCGGGTCTGGTGTACGGCTTTCAATAGGCGAGCCGGTGTACTGGCCCTTATTGGGATGTCCAGAGTGGGTTTTTGTTTTGGTTGAATCCATGGAAGTGTGCTTGGTTTCGGTTCTGCGTGATATTCCACCACAAAGGGGCCCTACTGGGGGGACGTCTGCTGCCGTGACAGCAGGTCGCCAAACATCCGCGGAACTATACGGGGCAGGCGGCGCCTTCGCCCGGCCGGGAGAGAGAGGCTCACCACCCGGACCGGGATCCAGCGCCGCCCACCCCTTGACCCCAGCCGGCCGGGCCGGCAGACACTGGGAACAATCCCAGGTCCCCGGCCCGAGGCGACCGGCCACTTGACCCGTATGGGGCCCTACGGGCCCGCCCACCCCTCCGGGATATTATGACCAAAGAGGCGTGTTGATACCCCGTCACAACTAGCACCGTGCGACGGGGGACCTCAACCTCCAGGACTCCATCAACCCCGGGGGGCGGGCCTAGGGGGCGCGGCTACCCCGATACAACTGAGCGGAAGGGTAGACCAGGGGAAGCTGGCCTATCTGCTCGTGACAAGGGAGGGGTTGGTGCTGCAGGGTTGGATGAAAGACATACAAAAGGTCGCTGGCACGGGGTGGACACTGGAATTTGAAGAGAGGGATGGACGATGGGGACTACACGAGTCCCCGGAAGCACCTACGTGTTTCCACACCCCTTATCGGAGCGGCTGTGTTACCCCGAGGGAGCGCCAATTCCCTGGTCAGCCGGGTACCGAGGCTGGCCCCACTGCGGGGATGCGCTGCGATTGCCTGAAGAGTGGTTCGAAGAGGCAGCTCGCGTGCTGGTACACTATCGTGGATAGCAAGCAAGACCCCTCCATGGGAGTTATTTTCAGGGTGAACATCGCTGCGGAACACAGTGTAGCCTTTGATCTTGGCGGTGTCCTTTGCTGTGAGCTTAGTTTCCTGAAGGCAAATGGCTACCGAACTGCGTCGATTTAATAAGTTTCAGACAGTTTCAGGAGAAACTTCAAGAAACAAAAGTTTCAGCTAGAGCTGCGGAACCTCCAGGTGCCAATGTGGACAGAGTTACCTGGGTGGTTAGGGCTCTCGTTCGTACGTTCGGAGACGAGCTACGGTTCGCACGCTCCACCGGTCCCAGGTTCGGGGCTCCTTGGCGAACACTGGTGGTCGGAATTCGTGCCACTGATGGGGGCGTGACGGGTATGCGTCGCGACGGTGCTCCGTGTAGCGACGGAGGGGGAGGGGAGGAGCAATAATTGATCGTGGTGATGTGGGGGTAGGATGGGTTACTTTGGATGTGGAAGTAGAGGGTGTGGTGGATGAGGTGTAAGGGACAGCCTACCAACCGCAGACAGGATCGCTGGAGACAGCCGACAACGGTACGCTCGTCAACACTTCAGGTCGGGCCAGTGACCGTGCTTCGGCCCATACATCTTGACCCCGCTCTTCGCCGCTCTTCGCTTGGCGAGTTTTTTTGGACCGCTGTGCCGAAGTTCACTTTCCTCCTTCCTGCCGTGCCTCCATCTCCTCTGATGGAGAGTTCCTCTGAAGGCTGTGGGGATGCTAGGGGTGGCGTTTCCTTCGCCTGCTCTGGCCTAGATGGCCGAACTGTGGGTGGCACATCCGGTGTCTCCGCTCTCGCGGAAGGAGGTGTGCAAGTAAAACCAAACGACCGCAGCAAGGCGCCGAGTTGTGTAAGCAGCTGGGTAGCGCTGGTGGGCTGCTGATGTGCATAGCTCGTCAGGGTACTTCTCGTCTTTTCTGCGTATGATACTTTCGGGTGACTCTCCTCATATGCCTCTCGCGCCTGTCGAAAAAAAATACATTTCTGGTGCATTTCAGTGACAAAATCTTTCTTCTTCACGTAGGCTGGGCATGACTTGTCAGAAGTTTTGTTGGGCATCTTACCACGTCCACAATTCACACACCATGACTCATGTGAGTCACACTTGTCAACAGTGTGGCCTTCCGACCCACACCGGCCACACGCAGGGCGTCCTCCGCAGTACTGGGCCATGTGGCCGTAACGCCGACATCTGAAGCACCTCATCGGGTTGGGAATGTAAACGCAGGCTTTTATTCGAATATAGCCGACTGATACTGTGGCTGGTATATCAGTGCTGTTGAATGTTATCATAATGTTATTTGTCGGATGTAGCTCCTTCTCCCTTCTTACCTTTATTATCCGCGTCTCCACAACTCCGTACTCAGCCAATCCATCAACAATCTCAGCCTCAGACACATCACTCAGATCGAAGCAGCGGATGACTCCTTTGCAGAAGTTTTCAGTATTGTGAAGTTCAACTTTAACTGGAATGGTGATGTATCTTGTTCCGTTCGGGGTGCGTATGCTGTAAATGAATGTATCTAGTTCTAGGGATCTCCTCGCGTCTTCTCCATGACGAAATTCGACCTCGATGCCTCCATCTCGCAACTTGTCACAGCGCATTACACACCCCAAACGATCGCATACTCGCTTGCGCTGCAAGGGGGAAAGCGTTGATAATTTCTTTTCTGGGTCGGTTGATTTGAAAATCAGGATACGCGGACTCGAGGTAGTTGATGACGAGGCGGTACTTGCGTGCCCAAAGTATCGATTTTGTGTACGCTCTTTGTCCTCGTGGGCCCTGTGCGACACGGTCACGTTTGGGCCTTGTCTTCGAACAGGGGGACGAGGGGTCTGGTCCTCGAGTGAGGGGCCAGGGGATTGTTGTTTGTTAGAAGCATCCATGTAAGTGTTATTTTATTCAGCTCCTTGTGACGCCCCACCACATAGGGGCCCTACTGGGGGGACGCCTAGTCACGCGAACGGGAGGACGCCAGGCGCCCGAAGAGCTATACGGGGCGGGCGGCGCCTTCGTACGGCGGGAGAGAGACTCACCATCCCGACCGCACCAACAGCGCCGCCCACCCCTTGACCCCGGCCGGCCGGTCCGGCGGGCGCTGGGAATAACCCCAGGTCCCCGGCCCGATGTGACCAGCCGCTTGACCCGTATGGGGCCCTGCGGGCCCGCCCGCCCGCCCCTCCGGGATATCGGGACCAAAGATGCGTGTCGCTCCCCAGTCACCCTAGCACCGTGCGACGGGTGACCTCAGACTCCAGGACTCCGTCAACCCCGGGGGACGGGCCGAGGGGGCGCGACTACCTCGATAAAACGGAGCTGGTGGGCAGGACCGGGGAAGTTGTCCTACCTGCTCATAGTAGGGATAGTTGGTGTTGCAGGGCTAGGTGAAGGACATGTATGTTGAGCTGGGATGGACATCGGAATGGGAGCGTATGAATGAGAGGACGAGTGAGGCACTCTTAGTCTGTCCCCTCACCGGTAAGATGGGAGCCGGATCATTGGGGAACGCAATCCCCCCCCCCCACACACACCACGGAAAGGTGGTGCCTCGTCGGGGGGGGGAGATGAATTGCCGTAGTAAATAACTTCATCAGTTCGTTATAGGACTTTAATGCGCCTCAACCGAAGTTGAGGATTGGGGTCATGGTGGCTCAGTCGGTAGGGAGTCTTGATCGTCAGATCGTGGGTACGAAACCGCAACTGGTGGGATTAATGAATTCACCCGCTACCAATCGGCGCGAAAGGTTTGCGACGCTTGGGTTATGCCTAGCAGTCGAATGCGCCGTAAAATAACCTAAGAAGTTGAACATTTGATATGCTCAATGAGCTATTCGACTAGGGAGCTTCGAAGTGGACGCTGTTTTTCATCCAATCTACCTACGACCCAAGACACGTTAGCTTCACTAGTTTAGTGGTGAGTTACACACAGCCGGCATATCGTTCATCTGTGAGTCGAAAGGTGGCACATGGCCGACAGTGCGGACTGCTGATCAGCTGGTGCGGACCACTGTCCACGGTCATACCGCACCATGTGATCGGGAACTGCTGATCAGCTGGTGCGGACCACTGTCCACGGTCATACCGCACCATGTGAACGGGGACTGCTGATCAGCTGGTGCGGACCACTGTCCACGGTCATACCGCACCATGTGAACGGGGACTGCTGATCAGCTGGTGCGGACCACTGTCCACGGTCATACCGCACCATGTGATCTAGGACTGACCTGCACGAGGTGCTGCTGGGAGCTAAGCCAGTCAGGGCCGGTCCGGCCGGCCGCCACTGCCGGCTCCGAGTCGACACACTTCGCTACGGATGACGTCTGTAGGTTAGTTGGCCAGGTCAGGTCAGGTCAGGTCAGATCAGATCAGGTCAGGTGACACCAGCTAAAGTGCGGCCCGTCTCTCGAAGGCTACCACCAAAGGCTACCCGCAGCCGCAAGTGACGATGCGCCGATCAATGAAGTATCTACAACTGTAGCATCGTTTGACAGGTTCATCACAGAAGCAAGACGCTACAGAACAACCATCTGAATCTCACCAGTCTCTCTGAGCTGTTTTTCCACCTCGGACGAATTTTAAGTGACATGAATGTGTTTGAAAGCAGTAAGATCAAATAGAGTGGACACTACATGTGCATACAGTACGCACAGCGCAGAGGCTTTTGGTGACTGTGCTTCTGGAAGAAGAACCTTGGCAACACTAAAAAAATAAGAAACATGGAGTTCGGGCACTTTCCGGTCACTGCATATTTCAAGTAGGAGCAAGAAATACACAAAAATGCACGGTTTCATTAATCGCTCCACTATTTGTGATGCTACTTTGCTTGTGTCCCATCGTTCGTCTGCATGGAGTGCGACTAGCGGCGGTCTCAACACTTCGCGTACATGTAGAAAGCAACACAAAATATCGCAAGAAATCGAAAGATGGCGTGAAAACCAATGAATTATTTAGCTTAGTTTACACAGTGTTGACCTGCAATAAATAAGCCAACAAAAATACTAATATACGATGGAGTATATTAAAAGCACCATAATATATATGCAGATGGCACAACAGAACGTGGTCACGTGACACGCGCAGTGTCATCGGGGCCGGGTGAAACACAATAATGGCGTGTATGCAGCGAGCAGATGTCATGCGAGGCATGAGACACCTTCAGTCGGCACCATCAGTCAGCAGAAGAACACAATCAGACGTGGAGAAAAACGGTGCAGCAATGCCACGTAGCGTGTTCAGGCAGGAACTGAACCAAAACAACCAGACGAAGAACTGAAAAACGGCCGAGCAAGCAGCGCAGAGACGCCAGAAGCAGACGTCGATACGGCAAGAGAGGACCGGCGCCGTCTGCCACGTCGCAGTCATCTTCTGCCGCAACCACCGGTCAGAAGACGAGGCAGACGGGTGCCGCAGGAGACCGGGCGACGTGACCGGAGACCGGGCGACGTGACCGGAGACCGGGCGACGCTACCGGAGACCGGACCGCATTGCCGGAGACGGGGCGACAGCGGAGCTGGTGCGGCCGACTCACAGCGAGCGGGACCGGAGACCGGACCACATTGCCGGAGACGGGGCGACAGCGGAGCCGGTGCGGCCGACTCACAGCGAGCGGGACCGGAGCGGAGAGCAGCACGGCGGGAGGCGAGGTGCCGGCTGTTGCCGGCTGCTCGCAGTGCCAGCTCCAGGGCCGCAGCACGCCCGCACGGCAGCTGCGGTCCGTGGTCGTCAACGTGTCCTGGGCCCGCCGCAGCACACACCGTTACCCGCCGCAACACTGACGTGACGTGTGCTGGACACCCCTGCTCGAATTTTCCTCATAATCACACGCACACACGCACACATCCCTGCCACATGTGCGACATGAGTCGTCCTCGTGCACACTCAGACACCGAGCTGACGTGTCTGGCTCGGATTATCCTCGCCCAAACACGTCCGTAACGTCACAGGCACAGTATGCCTGCAGACACCAACAGTGACAGCGGCTTTTAGCTACACATTCAGTCGCAGACCATCGCTAGAACTGGCCCCACCATGCTTGGCGTGACTGAGTCCAGCAGGCCCGGGATCTGCGGTGCGTTTTTCCAGGCGACCGACAGCAGCCGACGTCGCCGTCGCCAGCATTAGTCGTGCGCCCGCTCGGACCGTCAGACCGGTCGTGCCGTCTGACACGGCGCTCATGCACAGTCCAGCCGCGTGAGGGCGGCGCGCTACTCACCGAGCCCTGAGCGCTGGTCATGCCTGTCAGACGCCGGTTCAGCTCCTGCATGTCGGCGGCCGACACGGCTGAGAAGACGGGCGTGCTGGGCTGCGACGCCACGCCCTCAGCCACGCCCTCGGGCGGCGCACAGGTCAGTCGACTCAGCTGCTTACGCAGGTCCTCCAGGTTCCCTACCGCGCTGCCAGAACAGGAGTCGGTTAGCGGATGGCGACTACAGTCGGGGGTCTGTTGTTATTTGCTATTTGGGCTCAGGGGCGCGTCGACTGCGTCGGTCATACAGCGCCCACTACCGTCGGGATCCATGTCATGTCCTCAGCGACCTGCACCGTATTAATAATTATCTGCGCACTACGTCGATATTCAGACCAAGCTCCAGCTGATCTACAACAGCGCACTCGCAACAGCAGCAGGCGTTGGCCTGGGCGCTCACCTGTACTCTGTGTTCTGCGGCGAAGGGCCCGTCTCGGGCGAGGCGCCCGCCACCGACAGGGTCGACTCGTCCAGGCCGGGCGCGGCCGCAGACTGCGGCGGCTCGCCCGGCTGCGGGTGAGGGACTGGAGAGCGCGTGGCGCTCACCGTCTGTGTGACGGCCACGATCGGCGGCGCGCCCACGCTGGGCCTCCTCTCACGCGCCGGCGGACCGCTGCTGGCCGGCGGCACTGCGGCGACTGCCGGCTGAGTGACGCCGACGGCTGGCAGACTGGCTGGCGCCGGCGTGGCCGGCCCGGGGCTGGTCGGCACGGCATCCGTCGACGGGGCGCCGTCCGCCGCTCTGGCCAGCTGTCGACACGGCCACACGCCGTCAGACGACATCAGACGGCTGCCGCTCACCACCACACCAGCGGCCACACGCCGCTCAGCCGGCTGCCGCTCACCACCACACCAGCGGCCACACGCCGCCAGACGGCTGCCGCTCACCACCACACCAGCGGCCACACGCCGCCAGACGGCTGCCGCTCACCACCACACCAGCGGCCACACGCCGCCAGACGGCTGCCGCTCACCACCACACCAGCGGCCACACGCCGTCAGACGCCCCACCGCCCCTCACCCCCACACCAGCGGCCACACGCCGTCAGACTGCCGCTCACCACCACACCAGCGGCCACACGCCGCCAGACGGCTGCCGCTCACCACCACACCAGCGGCCACACGCCGTCAAACGGCCACCAAACGGCCGCCTCTCACCACCACACCAGCGAGCAGCCGGACATCGGTCGCACTCAACGCCCGACACGGCTGCGCCTCGCCTACCTGATCGGCATCGGCGCCGGGAGACACGGGCAGCGGCGGCGAGGCGCTCTCGGCCACCGAGCTGACGACGAACCGCGACAGACGCCGTGGAGCCTGTAACACACGGCCACCGTCACCGTCACTGCCACTACATACACCGAACATATGTGGCCGTCACTGTCACCGTCACCACACACACACCAGACATACGTCACCGTCACTGCCACCACACACAACACGGCCATTGTCCGTGGCATACAGCGCCGGATCAGAGCAGATCCCGACACGGAGTGACTGACCGTCGACGGAGGGGCGGAGGGGCATATACAGATCCGCCGAATATAGGTCAACGACGGGGGAGTAATGGGTTAAAATACATCTCAATTAAAGTGTTAAGTCACGATCATTGCAAACTAGGCCCAGCTTCGATATCGCAGCGTCATGGTAGGTGGGCGAGGGGTGATGACCGAAACGTCCATTGCCTCTCTTCGCCGCACACAGAACTGAACTTGGCGTTCCGCACATTGAGCGACAGCGCTCAGCACAAGCATGTGAGCATAGCGACGTCCGGGAGTTGGTTGGGAACTGCCGCTGACCGTGGTCGGTCATGGTCGATGGGCTCCCTTCCCTGATCAAAGGCTGGCAGATAGCGCTCCGCCTCGGGGCAGTCATCAGTCATCAGGTGCAGAGCCACATGGGGAGAAGGTCCGCCGGGCCGGCGGGCGTCAGCACACGAGCTCGGAGGCAATACAGCGACAGTACGACAGAGCAGCGGCGGCAGTACGGCGACAGTACGGAGGAAGTACGGCGACAATACAGCGGCAGTACGGCGGAGCAGCGGCGGCTGACATGTCAGCAGCAACACACGGCAACGACACATACAGTACCACCAGACCGTGCACAGCGCGCCGAGACACTGCGTTGCATGAGAGCATGTGCGGTCCAGTGTGTCACAACCAGCACCAGTGGCACCAATCCACCAGGAAAGGAAACTGAAACTGAAATTAAAGCAAGACCACCCAAAGCATACCACTACAAGTCATCAAATACAGTTGGAAACGGAACATAAGCCTGGCACTGTAACACAGAACGCAACACATGCTCCATCCCCGTCAAAGTGATGAAACACGCAAGGCGGATGCAAGGAAATTAAGAAAACTTCTAAGTAATCTATCCCAAGATATGGGAATACCGTTACGTCTAACTACGCGCAAACAAAACGGCGGGAGTCGCTGAACCTGTCGCAAAGCAGCACTACGGTTTCTAACACAACCGATCGAGACTGTTTAGTGCAACCTTCCCGTCGCCTCGAGCGGCTGGCCGCCGCCCGAGGCGACGCACAGAGCTCCTTCAATCAGGAGCCGGCCCCGGCCCAGCGGCGGCCTACCACATCCACCGCCTGAGGCCATACAGGGAACATAAGGCCGGCGACAGCCCCATCGCAAAATCTGCCAATTCAATGCGAAATCTGTCATTTGCACCAAACACTAGGCTACACGCGTCACTGGCGAACACAGAGCTATGTGCGATCGCAGGTGAACACACTAGCAGCATAATCCCAACACTTGCTCGTCTTTTCGTGGAATCAAACAACAGCAAAACTGATCGTAACCACAATGCCGTGACATGCCATGCCGTACAAGCGAAATAACACGCACCGAGCAGTACAAACATACTTCCAACTTAATAATATCATCCAATAAACAGCAAGTCCGGAAGTAAAATGATCAAATACTAACAGCCAATGACTTCATAATGAATGTTTCAGATTCACCAGTGCGGCGTCATCCCGCCACAGAGAAAAGGCGTACAAAAGGATACGATCCAACGGCATGTGGCTACAAACCGCTGCTACGAGACACCGAAGCCGCCCAAGTCCCACTCCAACCCTTGGAACAAAGCACCACCGTGTTGTCGGCGTCATCACAAGACTAGCGGATCCTGCGAGCCCCGCACACGGCCTCCGTGCGAAAGTAGAGACAGGAGCACCAAGAGAGCACTAGTCGTCGTCGGGTGCGGCGGTGGCCGGTCAGGCGGCTCCAGTACCCCAGTACCGCATAGCACAGCCGCCGGATACACGGCGCAGCCACACACTGAGAGTCAGGCAGCCGAGACTAGAGTCTGTCCGAGTGGCAAGCACAGGTGGCAAGCAGGCGGCGGGCGGCGGGCAGGCAGGCGGCGCGGGCCACTTCACATACCTCGGCGGCCGTCGCTGCTGCAGTAGGAGCGGGCGGCTCGCGGCCGCCGCCGGCTCGCTCTGCGCTCACTGCTGCTATCGCTGCAGCAGGCGGGAGCGCCGCCACCACAGAGACGCTGGCCGGCGGCTGCGGCTGGGGCTGGGGCTGGCCGGCGGTCGGCGCAGGCACAGACGGCGCAGTCGCCGCCGCCGGCTGCGGGTCGGCACCGGGCACCGGTTGCTGGACCGGCGACGGCTGAGCCACGGCCAGCTGCTGGGTCACAGCCACAGGACAGGGAAGCGGCTGCTGGGACGGGGCTGACCAGTGCGTCGCAGCCTGCTGATTCGATACAGACGGGATCGGCACCGGCTGCTGAGATATAACTTGGTTAAGCTGAACGGACTGCTGGGACGATATGGACTGTATCAAGTTGGGCTGCTGGGTCATCACTGGAGCGATTGTGGTCTGGTGATTGGAAACAGCGAGCTGCTGGGGCACTATCAGTGGGACCAGAGTCGGCTGATGAGATATTGCTGATGGGATCAGAGCTGGTTGCTGGGATGATGCAGATGCGATAATCGCTCCTTGTTGGGATACAACTGGTACACTCAGAGTTTGTTGCTGAGACGAGGGTGGAACTGACGCTGCCTCCTTCGACAGTAAAGGCGGGAGCAGCGACGCCTGCTGCGCGGGTGTGGGCGGGATCTGGACCGGCTGCGGTTGGGATGCTGACGGGACAATGGGGACGGACGGGTGTGCGCCGGGTAAGTGCTGATGATTCAGCACGGCCTGGGTGATGGGGTAGGGCGGCTGGCCGGCCGGCGGCGGCTCGGCCGTCTGCGGCGGCGACAGCACGTCGGCCAGCCCCTGCGGCGGCGCCGGCGCCGGCTGCTGCAGCAGCGCCGTCAGCTGCTGCGGCGTCAGCGACACAATCTGGAGGCCGTGCTCGGCCTGCAGCAGTACCGGGTACGAGCAGGCGGCCGCCAGGTAGGACGACGCCACGGCAGCCGGCAGGGCGGCGGCCGGCGGCGGCGGCGGCGGTTGGTCCGTGGGTCTTCGCTGCGGCGAGTCGACGCCTCCGGCCTGTGTCAGACGAGTGCCGCCGGGCGGGCGGCGCGGCGGCGCGCCCTGCACCTCGTCCCTCTGTCGGACATCACACATGGCGCACGTCACGCACACGGACGCGGCGGATGGCGGCACGACGGCGCACGTGCGGCACGGCCACACACTGACCTGGTCGTCGTCGCAGGAGGGCTGGCGCCGGTGGGCGACACCGGAGCCGGAGCCGGCCGATTCCAGCTCCAGTCGATGCCGGATGATGGTGTGCAGCTGCTCCTCGAAGTACTGCGCGTCATCACGTGGCAGAAGGTGCGCCTCCGTCTGGCGGACACGTAGATACGTCACATCATGTTGTGACGGTTCAGGTCTTAAGGTCACAAGAGCGGCAGCGGCTCCGCCGCTTCACTACGCCTCCGCCGGCAGAGTTGAAGTCTGCTGAGGTAGGACAGGCATACATGCGTCACAAGTTAGGCTATCTTTGTTCCTCCATCTGAAAGACTTGGGCTGTCTGAGGTCTGGCAGATAGACAACCAGGTCACAAGCACACGAAACGACACGACACAAGCAAGGCAGGACATAATGGTCCTTCACCCCAGCCGACAATGCCAAAATCTGTCAAAATTAGATCTGACCTTTACAGGACCTTACATTTCACGTCATTTATCACCACCACCACTGCTGACCGAGACTCATTCGAGACCATCAGATAATGCTGGCATTGTAACGCTTATCGAAGACAGCACGCTGCACGTCCGCGTGTCCCTCCCTGCCACCCTCTGCCGATCCCAGCGTCGGACGAGCCGCACCATCTTGTAGGAGATGGCTGACACGTCCGCCTCGCGCAGGTCGAACTTGAACGTGATGGCCTGTGACTGGTTGGTCTCGAGCAGACAGGACACTACGGGACCGTTGTCGCTACCCTTGACCTGTGGCACGGTCACATGGCAGGTCAGACCGGTCGGAGCGGCCCGGTAGTCTGCCGCATGTCCACCGCACTACCCACCATCAGGAGAACACGCCTCGTCACATATCTGATCAGTCTAGTAGAGGACAACTGAACAATGATGAAACAAGGTTATAGTTGCAGCATCATATAGCAGTGTGCATAGAGATATGAACGGGACGCAGTGTGCTGTCCGAGCCACGTGCTGGTGACTGGGAAAACACGCATAAAGTGGCAGTCATGAGACTCACGTGGGCGTATTGTCTCCGAGCCACGCGCTGGTGACTGGGAAAACACGCATCACAGCTGCCCGAAAGATCAACTGTTAATGAACTTTTATCTACCCAGGCAAACTTCAATTGGGAGCCGAGCGCTATCTAAGTGTATCAGTCGTCCGCTTTGAATCCCACACGTCCACCTACCTCAGCTGGGGATCCCACACGTTCACCTACCTCAGCTGGGCATATCACACGTCCACCTACCTCAGCTGGGGATCCCACACGTCCACCTACCTCAGCTGGGCATATCACACGTCCACCTACCTCAGCTGGGCATATCACACGTCCACCTACCTCAGCTGGGCATATCACACGTCCACTTACCTCAGCTGGGGATCCCACACGCCCACCTACCTTGCCACTGCCGTCTGAAGAAATAAAAATGTATGTTCCCGTTTGGGTCAGTAAAATTTTCGTCTGCACTTTTTACCGGCCCGAACTGATATGGGCGAAAATCATCTTATTCTGGATTTGAATTGCACCCTTATGCACTACAACTGGTAGTAGACAGAGGCGAAAATTGCAATGACAGAGACGGGTACATGCGTTTTTCTTCCTTGGGACGCCAGAACTGGGGATCCCACACGTCCAACCACCACAGCTAGGGATCTGACAAGCCCACCTACATCAGCTTGAGATCTGACACGCCCACCTACTTCACTTTAGGATCCCACACGTCCGCATACCTCGAGCACGGTGAGTCGGGGCAGTCGTTCGCATGTTTTGCGCCGTCGGGACGGCTTCTTCTTCTCCTTCTTCTCCAGGGTGGCTGCATCACCTTCAGCCAGCTGAAGGCCCTCGGCTGGAACCTGACGGCAACAGCGAGTGCTAGGTTGGTTGGTTATTGGTTTTACGACACGTCGACCGCTGAGTCATATAGCGTCGCCAATCTCTCACGCCGATTGGTCGCGGGCGAAGAGTAGCGACAGGTGAGATTCGAACCCACAATCTTTCGATTGCGAGACGAGCATCTTACCCCTAGGCCACTCGTCCCCAGCGAGTGCTAGGACGAGGCAAAATCGCGAGCCCCGCATCAGGACAGAAAGCTGGGAATATATGCTTCTTTGGTAACAAAAACACACGCCACGAAGAAATGCGTCACACATGGTCGGCAAATTTGCCTTGCCCATCGCAAGAAGCTCAAGTACGTCCTCTCAGTCTTTGGCTGCCGAAGCAGGCCAGTTAGGTGGCGGTTGCGAACTTCTACATGACTTCCCATCCCCCGCTCTGGCAAGACCCAACAATACTCACCTCCGCAGTGGCTGGGACCCGGCACTCCTCACCTCTGCAATGGCTGGGACCCAACACTACTCACCTCCGCAGTGGCTGGGACCCAGCATTCCTCACCTCTGCAGTAGTTGGGACCCAGTACTTCTCACCTCTGCAGTGGCTGTCACCCAGCGCTTCTCACCTCTGCAGTGGCTATGATCCAGCACTTCTCACCTCTGCAGTGACTGGGACCGTCTGAGATTTTTGTGGAGCGTCGCCCGTCTGGTCCGGAGCAGCTACCACCTCTTGAATCACCACGCCTGCCGGCTGCCGCTGTTGTTGCTGTTGCTGCGTCTGATGTTGTTGTTGCTGCTGCTGCTGTTGTGGCTGAGGATGCACCTGTTGCTGCTGCTGTTGAGGATGCACCTGCTGCTGCTGCTGTTGTTGCTGTTGCTGCTGTTGCTGCTGTTGATGATGAACTGGTTGGGGTTGCTGAGTCTGTGCTTGTGGCTGAGGTTGTATGTGTGGCTTTTGTGGCTGTGCCAGTTGGCTTTGCTGCTGGCCTGGTGCCGGCTGCTGAGCAGTGGCCAGAGTTGGCAAGGACGCCGAGCCCTGCGCGGCTGGGCCAGTCGGCTGAGGCGCGGTCGACCCGACCACTGGCGCCGACGGGCCGGCCGCCGGCGCCGCCGCCAGCTCTCGCTTTTTCTCCTCCCGGGCACGCAGCAGACTCTGTATCTGGCTACTGATGAGCTTCACCACCGGCCGCGAGTCCTCCTCCGTCAGGATACCCGACATCACCTGGGGACAATCACGAGTCACACACATGCAGGCGAGTCCTCCATCAGGATATCCGACACCGCCTGGGGACAATCATGACCCACACACTCACGCACGCACAAACGGGTCACGAGTCCTGCCCCATCAGGATACTCGACATCATCTTGTGGTGGTGGTTGGTGCTTAACATTGCGATTGGTGCTAAAGTAGTCCGCGCGTAGCGCCGACTACTTACGTCATTTTGTGCGGGCGGTCACGGATCACAAGATACCCTACTCTGGTGATTTTCGGCTACACGCGACCAGGCAGGACATCCGGGTCCTCCTACGACTGTCTCAGCATCATATATATACAAGGTTACACTGCTCAGGATATATTTGAGGTCCACAAGGCCGCAGTACAATGCAAACAGCCGTGCACGTGAGCCTTTCACTGCAGCCAACTACCTCGTACACAACGTTCGAACTATCCCAAGGTGTGGACGGCTTTGTATTGACTAGAAACTCACCACCAAACTCAGGGTGCAGCAACTACTTTTGTGATGGCGGGAGTGAGCTGGGAGTGCAAAGGAGGCATTCGCAAACAAGACTCGCTCGCATGCATTGTTCAAATCAGTGCACGGTAAACTTACAAACTCAAAGCGTGGATCTGCAAAACTCACGCCGGCCAACCAAAAGTGGTGACGCATAAACTAGTCTCCTCCAACCAGCTTCCACCCAAATGTAAATGCTAAACATCTGCCTCCCTCCCCCACCCAGCATGCTCCTTCTCACCATATGCTTTGCGATCTCCTCCGGGTTATCCTTATTGAGCATGTAGTTGAATTGGATCGCCTCGTTCTCCTTGTGCTTGTCTTTCCGCTTCTTGGCGTCCAGCACGCGCAGGCGCAGCTCCACCACGTTGCCGCCCGAACTGACCGTCTCCTCCCTGTTTGCCACATCGAGTCGCATGCCGCAGTCCTCGGCGAAGAACTCGTGCGCCAACAGCAGCTTGACGGTGGGCCGATCCTTTTTGTGCAGCATCGTGCACCACTCGATCTGCTCACGAGACTCCGGGTCCTCTATCTTATCGAAACTAGACGGCTTGATACCCTGCCGACAGCAAACAGGTTGTAGCATCTTTGCTGAAAACTGACACGACATCGGCTGGGTATTCGACACCTTGAAATGCAGCAGATCAGCGGAAAACATTGTTCCGGTGGCGTGGTAACAGTCAATACAAAAGTACAGGTAGAGGAAATTACATACTACTCGCGGTAGCTTGTCCATTCAAAGTCGCACTGGACAATCGATTCCAAAAAGCGACTATCTCAATGTGGACGTAGAACGATCGCTATCGAAGACCTACAGGGGCTCAAAGGCCTCCAGCGTCTCAAAAACACGAAATACGAATAGACAAGAACCTGTAAACATGTTTGTGCCCAATGTGCTTGCAAAACGATTGCCTACCACAATATTAGGCATCCTACAACGCTAGTCGTGGTGGTGGATTTGTGCTTTAGGGCGCGTCGACTGCATTGGTCATTTTGCGCCCATTACAACGCTAGTCGTGGGTGGCCCTGATCAAACTCAGTCGGTGCACTGGATTAAGCGAAATCAGGGAATATCATTAATCGATCAGAAATGGCATAAAATGAATGCAATTCGCCACAATGCACTCCGGACCTCGAAAGCAGAAGGGCGGACTACCACTGACACAGTTGATATGCACTAACAGCCCAAAAGGATGCGAGATGACAGCTTCCGGAACAAATACGCACCAGTATCAGCACAAATGCACGTCAGTATCAGCACAGATGCACGCCAGTATCAGCACAAATGCACGCCAGTATAGGCACAAATGCACACCAGTATCGGCACAAATACACGCCAGTATCGGCACCGATGCACGCCAGTATCGGCATAAATGCACGCCAGTATCGGCATAAATGAACGCCAGTATCAGCACAGATGTACGCCAGTATCGGTACAAGTACGAACAAATGAGAACGGACGGATGGAAAACTCTGCGTTCTGGGAATGTCCGTCGTACACAGTGCGGGCCGTAAACACCTGACCGAGAACAGCGGCTAGTCTGGGTTCTGATAGATGCAGAGCGGCCACTCCTCACCGTGATGACCTTCTTGTAGATCTGCGCCGGCCCAGTGCACTCCGAGTACGGGTACTCGGACGTCAGCATCTCCAGCATGCACATGCCGAAGGCGTACACGTCCACCGCCTCGTCGTAGTGCTCCTCGTACACCTCGGGTGCCATGAACTCGGGCGTACCTAACGAAACCGCATCACGTGACACTCGACACTGCGGCTCTGTGTGCTATACTATGGCTATATATACTACTACGACTCTGTATGCTGTACTACAGCTCTGTATGCTATACCACGGCTATGTATGCTGTACTACGGCTCTGTATGCTGTACTACGGCCTTTGTGTGCTATACTACGGCTCTGTGTGCTATACTACGGCTGTGTGTTGTACTACGGCTGTATGCTGTACTACGGCTCTGTATGCTATACTACGGCGCTGTATGCTGTACTACGGATCTGTATGCTATACTACGGCTCTGTGTGCTATACTATGGCTCTGTATGCTGTACTACAGCTCTGTGTGCTATACTACTGCTCTGTGTGCTATACTACGGCTGTGTGCTGCACTACGGCTCTGTATGCTGTACTACGGCTCTGTGTGCTGTACTATGGCTGTGTGCTATACTACGGCTCTGTGTGCTATACTACGGCTGTGTGCTGTACTACGACTCTGTATACTGTACAACGGCTCTGTATGCTGTACTACGGCTGTGTGCTGTACTGCGGCTTTGTGTGCTATACTACGGCTTTATAGGCTGTACTATGGCTGTGTGCTATACTACGACTCTATGTGCTATACTACAGCTCTATGTGATATACTACGGCTTTGTATGGTGTACTACGGCTCTATGTGCTATACTACAGCTCTGAATGCCGTACTACGGCTCTGTGTGCTATAATACGGCTTTGTATGCTGTACTACGGCTATGTATGCTGTGCTACGGCTCTGTGTGCTATACTACGGATCTGTGTGCTATACTACGGCTGTGTGCTGTATTACGGCTCTGTCTGCTATACTACGGCTCTGTGTGATGTACTACGGTTCTGTATGCTGTACTAGAGCTCTGTATGCCAACACGTTACAGCTCCTGGCGCGGGTTGACACTTGACACTGCGGCTCTGTATGCCATACTCGGCGAAGAGCGCACCACACACCCCGGGCATGCGGAGACTGCACCTGTTGTGGGCAGATATTGACGCCTGACACTGCGGAGCTCCGTACACATCAGAGTATGATAAAACACGCCCGCCATATTCCCGGGCGGGCGTACAGCTGCTGCAGCGGCCCGACGCTATCACTCCTTCAGAAGAACCAGAGTTCCGTGCCGCTTTCTAACATACCAACCCGGCACATTAGAATAACACCAATATCAGGGGACAAAACTTATTCCAGTAGAGCATGCCAATCGGGTGCATTAGACCAGCACCAGTATCAGGCACAAAACTTACTCCAGTCTAACATTCCGGTCCGGTACATTAGACTAGCACCAATATCAGACACAAAACTTACTCTCTAACATGCCGGTCCGGTACATTAGACTAGTATCAATATCAGACACAGAACTTACTCCTATCTAACGTGCCGGTCCGGTACATTAAACTAGTACCAATATCAGACACGAAACTTACTCCAGCAGGAACATCAAGCCTTGCACAGCAGCACGTGCACCTCGCCCTGTGGGCACTTCGTCTGAACATAGCCACCAATACAGGTCTTCCCTGGGGTAAATCGCATCGCCATGCGTTCCATGGAGAAGTCAAAACACCGACAGTTAACCATGACTACTCACCTATGACAGACTTGGCGAATGACCTGTTCTTGAGTGTGGCCAGCCCGAGGTCGCCCACTTTGACCTGGCCGGTGGTACCCGATATGAAGATGTTATCACACTTGAGGTCGCGGTGAATTATGGGCGGGTTTCGCGAGTGTAAAAACTGCAAACCTCTCAGAATCTGACGACACCACGACTTGATGATCTTGAGAGAGACTTTCTTCTGGCCAAAATTCTTGAGATAGCTGACAACGAATGCAGCCAGTCAGTTGGTGCATATTATGGAACATTTAATTGGCTACACTTCACGGAACGACATACGCTCATACGAAAGACACAACATGCGTATGTTCGCTCCGGCAAATGCAGCGCACGTGCCAGATGATATTCAGAACACCGAACGCGTGCCAACCAGGAAAGAAAACAACAATTTGGCCATTGCAATGCGGCAGCCACCGGCTAACGATTGTGGTGTTCGACGCCTGAAACAGATGCTCCGGCGCTATCCTTCTGACTCACGCGAGCAGTGTACCGGGTGTCAAGTTTCTCATACACGCACTATGACGGATGCCATATTCATAACGGATACAGCATGACGGATGCCATATTTCCCACTGGTGTAGTATGGCGGACGCATGCTATTCACGTGCACACACCGCAGAGGTGGTGCCACTCACGTGCGCAGAGTGCCGGACGTCATCAGCTCTGTGACGAGCACGATGCAACGACGGCGCGGCTTGTCCACCTCCCAGTAGTCGTAGAAGCGCACGATGTTGGGGTGCGTCAGGCCTTTCATCAGGTCGGCCTCCTCGCGAAACCGGTCGCGCTCCTTCTTGCTCAGCCGGTTGCCGCTCATCTACCGATCAGCCGGGGCGTGTCGGCGGCCGACGTTCCGCCGCCACTGTCGCCGGCACGACTGGCTCTCGCCACGCCCACGGCAGCCGAGTGGCCAGAGTCAGCCGTGCGGGCGATATTAGTTTGGTCAAAGAAATGCGCTAAGAATAACGAAAAGGAAAAGGATCGAGGTATGTGGGATACAGCCTGTCTGTCTTCCATAGTTATGCAACGATGCACTAGCTTGGCATTGCTGGAAACTGTTTATTACTGGGATATAATCCAGCTAATAAGGCGTTTGTTTGTAATCAATCAAATTGTAGTTGTTACGCTTGTATGGATATAAAAGATAGGAACCATTGGAATGCGATTAATGACGAGCAGCATTGTTCCGCCTTCCGGCCGAAAAAGGAGATGGCAATTTCTAAGCAGGGTACCCCGGATAGCAAAAGTCCTTGACGGGGATTTTCTCGCAGCCCGGCCCGAAGTTCACACCAGGTCAAGTTTGGTGAAGTAGTGGTCAACACGTCCATCTGGGAAATAAAGGACGAGTTGACGGCGCGCGGACAATATCAACTTTGGGTTCTCTTCGACAATTTATCGTCAGGAAGTGGCAGCGCTATCCAGATGAATTACGTCGAAAAGACCCCAAGGTTCTTAGTCCATGCCCAGACAGCAACTTAACAACGCACCTTACGTCTACACTGCCGTAACTGGGCTTTAATGAACTACACGGGAACCACCTTCAGCCAGGTTCAGTATGTCTAGAGGCCCGGAATGTTTACATTGTGGCCATTGATTAAAAATAAGCAATTCAGCCCCCGTGGCCTCACAGAGATGCATAATTGTGTGCTTATCTGATCTTTATTAAGGTATTACAGAATATTTATTTCACACCGAACTCCATCAAACGAAAACGACGAGCAATAGACGCCAACTACACACTCAATGTAAAACAATGTGATCAGTCATGCGCAACGACACTGTACTGCACGTTTGCACGGTTGTAGGTTTTTATTGTGAGGGGTGAGGGCAGTTTATAATGCTTGTGTTGCAACGTCGCTCGCCGGTACGGTTGATTACTGTGCAACTGTTCGTCCAGATATCTTATAAATTATCGGCACATTTGCCGCTGGTGCCGAACGTTGAAACTACATCGTCGAACATCTCTGCAGTTAAAATGCTTTGTCAGCAAACTGTTCGGCTCAGAAATCTATCAAATCACCACACCCGATACTAATGTATAATATGTTTCACAACAAGGGTGTAGGGAAAACATAGCTTACATGGAATAAACGCTCTTCAAGAAAAAAAAACACACTTAAGATATACAATGTTATTTCCACATGGACTGAAACCACGCTTAGAAAATAACTTCACTGAATGCAGTGTTAATCGGCTACATTTCAACTTCAAGACACACAAAAACTACCTTGCCCACCAGATGACAAGGGATGGCAATCCCATGGTTGGTTGGTTATTGATTTTACGACACGTTGACTGTTGAGTCATATAGCGTCGCCAATCTCTCACGCCGATTGGTCGCGGGCGAAGAGTAGCGACAGGTGAGACTCGAACCCACAATCTTTCGATTGTGAGACGAGCATCTTACCCCTAGACCACTCGTCCCCGGATGGCAATCCCAGTACATTGGGCATCCATATCCGTACTTCACCACCAAAACGAATGCCATTTTAATAGCCATATTCCATGAACTATCTCGCCTCAGATCGTCTGCATCATTTGTTAACTATACGGATCCCACACCTTATAAGAGCGTTGAAACATGCGAAAAAGCCCTTCTGCCTCTGATCCATGCCAGTTCATCGCACGATCGTGGTGGCCGTTGGACGTTGGCATCCCTCTTTAGATGATGGTTCCGTTCGTCCCTCATTTAGCCAGTGGATAGTTGGGCCGCAGTTGTACCGCACCGTCCGAGGGCATCACAACACATCAGTGTCCAGAGATGGGCCAATCGCACCGTCCGAGGGCATCACAACACATGTCCAGAGATGGGCCAATCGCACCGTCCGAGGGCATCACAACACATGTCCAGAGATGGGCCAATCGCCCCGTCCGAGGGCATCACAACACATCAGTGTCCAGAGATGGGCCAATCGCCCCGTCCGGGGGCATCACAACCCACCGGTGTCCAGAGATGGGCCAATCGCACCGTCCGAGGGTATCACAACACATGTCCAGAGATGGGCCAATCGCCCCGTCCGGGGGCATCACAACCCACCGGTGTCCAGAGATGGGCCAATCGCACCGTCCGAGGGTATCACAACACATGTCCAGAGATGGGCCAATCGCCCCGTCCGGGGGCATCACAACCCACCGGTGTCCAGAGATGGGCCAATCGCACCGCCCGAGGGCATCACAACACATCGCATGCATCGACTGCGCAGTGAAAGAAACGGTAGTTGTGGGTGAAATAGCAAGCTGCATACATCCACTACCCATGGGATAGAGATGCAAGGAGGCATTTTTTCGTTGTTCTGAATATTACTAATCATATATTGTCAACCCTATATCTTGACATAGTGATCTGGGGTAAAACGTCCGTAAACTGAATGAGCCAGCGAAAAAAGTGCCTTCCATTTAATTTCATCAGATGCATGAAATATACAAGTCATCTGCGAAATACAGTCTGCCATACGCCCTGGCAGATCGGACCGTTTTGTAGTTGGTATTTCACACATCTTGGTCACCGTTATGCACTAGTAGACGCCAGCTACGTATCTACATAAAAAGGGGCTTGCATTTGTTTTACACCTTTAGGACGAAGCTCGTCAAGACTGGCTCACTGCATTAGTTACGGATTGAACTGCAAGGTAGCCATTGTAACTTCAAAGCCCTGGACCTTTTGGTCCCCAGTTGCTCGCTGTGGCACTTCCACAAAACCCCTCACGGGCTTTGTGGAATTCAATTCAATTACTTCAGTTATTTTAGCTGTCGCTGGTCTCGTTCGCTACTTCACTTGGAATCGTAATTACTCGTTCCATTGCACTTTACCAACTGCTGATGAAGCGAGTATGCGCAAACCGTTTCCCACTCAGTACAACATAGCCGGCCAGCCCGTCTACCTGCATCGCCAGCGAAGCTGCTACAGGTGTCCAGACTGTGAAGCTGCTGCAGGTGTCCAGACTGTGAAGCTGCTACAGGTGTCCAAATTGTGAAGCTGCTACAGGTGTCCAGACTCTGAAGCTGCTGCAGGCGTCCAGACTGTGAGGCTGCTGCAGGTGTCCAGACTGTGAAGCTGCTACAGGTGTCCAGACTGTGAAGCTGCTACAGGTGTCCAGACTGTGAAGCTGCTGCAGGTGTCCAGACTGTGAAGCTGCTACAGGTGTCCAGACTGTGAAGCTGCTACAGGTGTCCAGACTGTGAAGCATGCACAGCTGCGGCCGTACACTTGCGGCGACTGTGATTAATTCTCAGCAACCGGCGCCGCCGCCATCCGCACGGAAACACTGCATCGCTCAAGTGATCTGCCGTAGCCAGGCCACCCGCTCTCCCCACCACCCCATGCCAGGCTGATCCCTTCACCAGGCCACCCACTCTCCCCACCAGCTCACGCCAGGCTGATCCCCTTCAACACGCCACCCGCCCTCCCCACCAGCTCACGCCAGGCTGATCCCCTTCACCAGGTCGCCCGCCCTCCCCACCAGCTCACGCCAGGCTGATCCCCTTCACCACGCCACCCGCTCTCCCCACCAGCTCACGCCAGGCTGATCCCCTTCACCAGGTCGCCCGCCCTCCCCACCAGCTCACGCCAGGCTGATCCCCTTCACCAGGTCGCCCGCTCTCCCCACCAGCTCACGCCAGGCTGATCGCCTTCACCAGGTCGCCCGCCCTCCCCACCAGCTCACGCCAGGCTGATCGCCTTCACCACGCCACCCGCTCTCCCCACCAGCTCACGCCAGGCTGATCGCCTTCACCAGGTCGCCCGCCCTCCCCACCAGCTCACGCCAGGCTGATCGCCTTCACCAGGTCGCCCGCCCTCCCCACCAGCTCACGCCAGGCTGATCGCCTTCACCACGCCACCCGCTCACGCCAGGCTGATCGCCTTCACCAGGTCGCCCGCTCTCACCTGCAACCCGCAGCAGGTCTCCTGCTCTCACCTGCAGCTCACACCAGGCGACGAACACTCCTGTGGTGGCGTCCAGGCCCTTGTAAACCATCTTGAAGCTACCGCGACCGATCTCTTCGTCGAACTTGAGGAAGCTGCCGTTGGGCGACGCCTCAACCGCCTTCTCGACCTCGTCCTCCTCGCCGTCCTCGCCGTCGACGTCCTCCTGCTGGCTGAGCGTCGCCTTGGTCCGCTCAGCTGGCTCGTTCACACCGTCCACGCTGCCGCGGGAAGAGCGGTCGCGTTCTCGCTCACGGTAGTTCTCGATGGCGCGCCGCAGCGACTCGTTCTCCTCCTCGAGCTTGCGCATGCTGGCCGCCTGGCGCGAGCTCTCGGCGCCCGCGGCCGCCTCCTTGACCAGCTCGGTCTCGGCCTTCTCGGCGAACTCCTCGCCGGGTGCGAGCCACTCGATCTGCGAGGCGAAGCTGACCTTGCCGCCGTCGAGCCGGCCGCGGTCGCGGTGTCGCACGGCCGACGGCCGCGCCGGTTTACCGCCCACGGGCACGGCGCCGTCGTCGTTGGCGTTCTCGTGCAGCCGGTCGGCAGACTTGCGGACACCGTGGGTGCCGCCCGGCCCGGCGGCGCCTATCTCCACACTGATGGAGCGCTTCTTAAGCGCAGGCCGCGGCGGCTTGGTTTCCGGCTGCGGCGTGACACTCTTGCGTGTGCGTAGTCGCTCCTTCTTGGTGGGAGTAGAGTTGAGGCTGCTGTTTGACCCCATGTCGGCGCGGGAGCGGGTGGGACCAGACACGGCCGGCGCCGGCTCACAGCCGTCGGGAGGCTCCTCTTTGTGTGACAGCTTCTGACCGGTCTTGGGCAACAGGCGAGAGCTGGTAGGACGAACCTTGCTCATAGCACCATTCTGGGTGTTGCGCACGGGAATGTTGGACGACTCCTTTTTGGGCGCGTCTTTGATGCGCACCGGCGACGGTCGATTGTGCTCTTCAGATTGGCTGTCCTGGGAGGGATGGCTCCTCTCCATGGTACAGGAGATACTGCAGACGCAACATCAGCCCGACTGCAGACGCAACATCAGTCAGTCCAATAGAACGCGATGCCAGTTCAGTATCATGCATGTAGCATACTAAGTTGCTATAGTTCTGAACAACCTACGAATAACAAAGATTCACAACTCACGACTCACAATTCTGAAGTCTGGCAAGCAATTTCTCCAAACAAGAACTGATTGAAAAGTAACACATCACTAAAACGGATTGCACCAGCTTTGTTCTGAGCACTAGCTATAACTGGCCATAATCGAATAAAACTAGTTTTGTGTGGATAAAATTGAGTACTGACAATATACTGACAGTTAGCTGATGATAGAGAAATGAATGTAACTAAAATGAGCCTTGTCCACTTATCATGACGAAATAAATGAGCCAGCTAAAACAATTGTTATAATTGATATAACCCACTAGATGGATAAAACTTGACAACCTTGATATAAAGTGACACTATTTTCTGTGGCTATTGCCAATTATGCTTTATGGCCATCACTTGTATACATATGGTGCCTAAGGAGTATATGATGGACATGGCATGTGTGCATGACATGACATGGCATGGACATGTGTGCATGGCATATCGCTCTCATTCGGTGATTAAAAAGTCCACATCTTCCCCATCTTAAAGACACAAAACCCAGGCATCTGGTTAAGTTTGCACCTCTACCCCCTGCCTTCCACACACACACACAGACACACACACAGACACACAACACACAACACCGACACAGACACAACCCACACAGACACACAGACACAGACACACAGACACACACACCTGACACCGACACCGACACCGACACAGACACAGACACACAGACACCGACACCGACACAGACACAGACACAGACACAGACACAGACACAGACACACACACAGACACACACACAGACACACACACAGACACAGACACAGACACAGACACAGACACAGACACAGACAGACACACACACACACAAACACTCGCTAAGATATTTCAAGATGCTGTATGACACTCATCTTAAAGAATATCGCATACATGACCTAGACGATGTCAAAACGAGAAAGACGGATTACGGTGAGGGACGCTAAAGCTCGGGTTAGTTAGTTATTTTGGTTTTAGGGTGCTTCGACCAAAAATTGTGATCACTAAGCGCCCATAACGTTCATTTAGCATGTCAAAATCCTGGTGTTACTGAGTTGAGTACATGGAATGAAATCCTATCGCTATTAGGTACCTAAATATGTTACCGGAATTAATGATTTCCGCGTCATCTGCTAGAATGTCACGATATGTTAAATGTCCGATCCTATTTCCGAAGAACAACCTTCGCTCCCTTGAAAAGTGTTGGCAAGAGTAAAGCACATGTCGCACCGTGAGGGCTTCCAGACGGCGGGGGTACTCGGGTCTCTCTTCTCCGCAGAGGAGGTATTAGTGAGTAGCACGTGTGCGGCCGGTTCGCAGTCTACGTAGAGTCACCTCGTCACTCCTGGATCTAAGATAGCATGATGACCAGTCTCCAAGGTGTGGCTTTATTGAATGAAGCTTATTGTTGGACTGTGCGTTCCAACTCTCCTGCCACTTAGCCTTCATGTGCGATGAGATTCCTGAGATGTGGTCCCTGGCGGGAAGTGGGAGAATACGTGTTGTGGGTCTCTGGGCTGCCCATTTTTCTGCTGAATCGGTTCGCTCATTTCCATAAATTCCGACATGGCTCGGAACCCAGCACAAAAACACTTTTTTCCCGTCTCGTTCCAGAGAAGTGAGATGTGTCAGAATATCGATCAGTAGACAGTCTGTAGGGTAAAATGCGGTATGTGCCAAAAGGTTGCTAAGAGAGTCACGCAGTATGACACATGAAACATTTTGTGATACCTCGATGAAAGAAAGCGCTTTAATTATTGCCATCAGTTCACAGGTATACACTGATGCATACACAGGCAGGGTAAAAATATAGCCAAAGTGCCACATACGAAAGCACATCCTGCTCCAGTGCTGGTCTTGGACCCATCAGTAAATATTGGTGTAAATCCTTGATATGTATCCAAGTGCTCCAATGTTTTCATGGGGAAAAGTTCAGGTCTTACGGCTACAACTACTCTGCAAGTCTGGAGTCACTACTGTTCCATGTTCGAAACTGTATGCAGTCAGTGTCCCAGCGCTCGATGCCATCAGTGCCCAAAGTCAATCGTCGTCCATGCCTTGAGTGTGGCCTGGTCCTATGTGTTGCAGTTAGAGCAGCCCGAGGACAGGGCCTGTCGTGAATGGGTATGATATTCCGGTTCTGGGGAGCTCCGTCTGCGTTGGCGGTGAGCAAGCAGGAAGACATGCTACACCCCACGCTCGGGTCGCTCAGACAACCAGTAGTGGCGCCACCGAACGTCTTGCCCACGGGCTAAACCCGGGTCTCACACCAAAGGGATCATGCAGTGTCTGGTTTTGAATGCTGGGACTCATCTGGAAAATGTGGCATTGTATGCTGGCATGATTTTAAATAATCCTTTAACATTGCATGATTGTCATAATTTTGGGTCTAGTGAATCATCACATCCAGAGAAATAGCAATGAAAAGCAGAGTATCATATTAAAGTACTCCACTTAATTGGATAGGCCAATATTTTGAAAGTGTGTGCTGGAACTCCCCCACCACATCTGCCAGGACTAACACTTACCACCTAACATTCCCAATGTCATAACTCAGAGAGGCACAGAATACTATACCTCTGCTCTAAATCATTCTGAAAATACATAATCAATTGTAAATATAGAACCAACTTTAAAGTTAGAAGACCCAGGTAGGAGAGAAGCACATGCTCTGATGCCTTTAGCAATCCATAACTAGTACTTTGTTCAGCATTTATTATATACTTGAACTTCCTGTAGTAGACACAAAATAAACAGAAGCATGCAAAACTATTGTAAATTTAGCCTAGAATTCATATAATCAACTGTCACCAGGTTTAAAATGATAGGAAGTTTCTTACAGGAGCATGGATGTAACCTGACAAGAATCTGAATTGCCCAAAGGTCATACTAGTCATAGGATGCCCATATATTATAGAAGCCTATAATGAAATATGTTGATAAGTTGGAGAATAATACTCAGTCATAAAAACTGCTTGGTGGTGAGCAGCATAAAAACAAATGCATAGATAACACTATATATGAAGCATCTCATGCCTGCCATTATATCTCATACTGAATTTCATGTAACTATGTGTCACATGTTAGTATTGTATGTATCACATGTTAATAAAACATGTCAAGTACCTATATCTCAATAAGTAGTCATTCCGCCAAGATTCCACGTCCAAGTCATTCCACCAATCATCATTCAAATATCATTCAAAAACACCGGAAGAACATATTTTTGGCCATGCAGATACATGTTATTCCTTCTCTCCCCAAGTTAGTTATTAGGGCTTTAGGGCGCATCGACTACATCGGTCATGTAGCGCCCTTCTCTCCCCAACAAAGCATTGCAAAAGTGTGGGGGAAATGGGCATTGGGTGGGGTAACATATAATGCAGAATAATGCAAAATTACAACAACAAAAACTAACCCAACCTAACCTAACCTAGAGATGCTTGAGCACATCAAACCTACTGACATTGGATTGCCTAAAACACATGGATGTTGGATCAATCACATAAGACCTACTTATGTTTGATTGCCACCAATTGATGTTGGATTGCTTAAGACCTATGAATGTTTGATTACCTACAACCCATGGGTGTTGTTTTAGATACTTTTGAAGAGGCAAATGCCCTCCCAATGTTGGCTTTAGCACCCCCCCCTCCCAAATAATTTCAACTTTTAGCATGATACCCTATGGAATGGGCCACCAATCCATTTTGGCCTGCTGGTTGTCTTCATGTATTTTGCACCTCCCCCACCCAATCATTTTCAGAATTCAACACCCATGATAAAACGTATATATGCTAGATTACCAAAAACCTACTGATGTTGCATTGTCTAAAGCATGCTGATGTTAGATTGTCCAAAGCCTACTGATGTTGGATCTCATATAAATATTTCAGCAAAGGAGCCTGCATTATCTGTGTTAATGCTATGTGGTCTGATTATAAATAGTAAATATCCTGCTTACATATGATTTCCCAAAGAAATGCCAGAGGAAGAAGTTGCTAAGTGAGCTTCAACAAGTCCATTCCATCCACTTTTTCTCAAATGTGCATTCAGTTGTTTCAACATAAATATTATTTTTCACCACAAAATCCAATTTGCATATACCTGTGATCAGACAAGGCTAACACAAAATTAAGCTTGAGAAGATGATTTGGGTGTATTAGCAGGCTCTGGTGAACCATTCAGGCCATGCCTCAATACCAAATGACATTATTTTAGGGAATATTTTTTTCCTTTTGGAATCTTACTCATATTCTAGACTATATATTATGGAGTGCTAGACAATATACTAGACAATTGTATTTTGTCCATAAACTATCAAAAGCTAAGCAACTATGAAACATCTGTGATACCTTTGTCTCCTCTCTACATATCCCCTCAAACTGGCTGGCTAGATCCCTAATTGGGAAACTGTGTTAGATGACAAATATGTAAAGCTAACATGAAGATCAAATTGCAAAAAGTGAGGAATTTAACTCCCTTTCCTCCTTTTGCAACAACAATTTGGGATCACAAAGTTACAATTAAATACACATGGCCATTTTTGGTCAAATTAAATGTCAAAGCATAGGAACAAAGAAGTGAACAATGGATGGCACCGCCTGGCAGTGAATTGTGATAATCAGCACAGCTTTGTCTCTCATAACTCACAGGAGCAATGTGCTTCCCTTTCACTGTTTGTTTCAGTACAAGGCTAGCCATATGAAAAACAACAAAAATACTTCACACTTCACCCTCAGCTCAGAGTGCATACTAACCTATGCAGCCAATTCCCTACATAATATGAACCCAACTCTGCTACCACACACATCACAGTCAGATGTGTGTGATAGCAGTGCACCATGCCAAGGATCAGTCAAGGTCCTGTGTTTGTGGCATGACACTGTTAACAATGTGTTCAAAGTTGCTAATGGTTGCGACATCATATACAAAATACCTTGCATCGATTGGTTGACAGACATATTTCAGAACAGAAA
The DNA here is from genome assembly GCA_034440615.1 of Ashinkailepas kermadecensis. Lineage (NCBI taxonomy): Eukaryota > Metazoa > Arthropoda > Thecostraca > Neolepadidae > Ashinkailepas > Ashinkailepas kermadecensis. The sequence continues at coordinate 18,081 of JAOTOM010002873.1, read as the reverse complement.
ACACTAACACAGCCAATTCTGATCGGTGGCCTCCGGGACTCTGGAGGACGTCTCTTAAAACTGTCAAATTTTCCACTATATGGGTGAAGCAAATGCAGGTTTCAGAGATGCAGCTCCAGAGTCTGAGTTACCAGTGAACATTGTACTCAGTCTTGCAAGCACTGTTGGCACGTTGTCCTCTGCGTTTCTGGTGGTTGAGATTGAGAGAAGTGGGTGAAGCTGTGGTCTGGCTGCTGACTGCTACAGAAAGTGATTAGTTTGAGTGGCAACCATAAGTGGAATAACCAGTGTTTTTGTGGGAGTCGTTCTGTTTGTTTTTATTCATACCTTTGTTCCCACATTTGTGTTGGAGTACATGTGAAGCCCATCCTATCCATTATGAACCCTGAGTGCAAAAATGTTTTCAGAGATAAAATATTGGAAGAAGTGCCTTAGTGCCCACCCTGCTGCAGAGTACTCCCAAAATTTTGCAGAGGGAAAACATGTATTTGCATTGCAAAAATGTTTCACTGGTGTTATCTAATGTTACTTGAATTATTTTGATATCCTTTGCTTGATGAAATGACTGCTTATACACAAATAAGTATTTGATCTTGAATTGCTTATATCTGGAAAACATTTGAATTCCCAAAGAAATGAATACCAAATTCATTCAAATAACATCAGAGAACATGAGAAAACAACTTTTTGGCCAAAAATTAGCTTATGGGCTTCTACATATTTACCTGCTTCTCAGATGATCAATCCGATTAAATTACTGATGAAATGATGTGGAAAGAAAACAAATATAGCCCATTAGGTATTTGCGACATATTTTGATGGAGAGTAATAAAGTTCCTTGGTCCACTACATTTTTCAGTGAGAACATCTGCGTGACCATTAACACCAGTTGGCAGCTTGGCAACCATAGTCAGCCTCATTCACCACATCCCGATCTCTGAAATGTCAAAACAAAATATAGAAATAAAAACTGAAATAGAAAGATCACAACAATGCTAATATTCAGTCATTGTGACATGTAAGTATCAGCACCAGGGATTTGCATCAAAGCATGCACCCTGGAAAGCCTCTGAAAATTATGCGCACTGGAGTGGGCGGATTCCGTACCCCCTAAGATCTTGGCTCCTATTAAATCTGAAGGAACTAAATTTGCAGGGTGAATGGGTATGGTAGTGAACTCTATTGTGTGCAAATTGCATGACCTTAGGTCAATGTCTTCAAGGTCAAATGAGGTCACATTTGTCAAAATTTTCTTGTTTTGCATGGCTTGGCTTGTCATTGTTATGGATTGCTGTGATTGTGTTTAAATGCTCCAAAATGGGTATCAATAATGTTTTGGACATTACTAATGATGCAATACAGATGCTAGACCCGACATTTGACCTCAGGTCACCTATATAACAGCACTATCAGGTCAGTATACCGGAACCGGGCTGCCCGCCCGACTGCTCCGTCGGAGCAATCGCTTTACGAAGAAAGGAGTGAAGTACATGAATAAAGTATGGAAACACAATGACAAACAGTACACAATGACAAACAGTAGTGCATTTCTGACACCATTCCAGTTGACCAAGTTCCATTAACCTGTCATGAACTTGACCTGACTTGACCTCAGTGACCTAACATGACCTTGAAACTATATAGCATATCAATATACATCAAACAAGTCACTAGTGTTGCCAAGAACACTTCCCTTTTGCGGATATACGGGAAGCGCATCAGCGCAGATTTTTGTGGTCTGGGCTACAATTTTTACTTTAACAGCCCCTAACTCGAAAAAGTTTGCACTGATTTCCATTTTTCTTGCTTTAAACGACATGGTGGTCATTTCTAAGCAGGTACGCAAAAATGGCATATATCGACTAGTAAAATCTGGAGTTATATACCCAAAACCGGAGGGGTGGGCAGATTTTGCCCCCCTCCAGTGCACGTGTTAAGATCCTGGGCAAAACAGGAATGTGTCCTACAATTTGAAGATAATAGTTTTCTCTCTTTGTGACATAATACTGACAACTCTCATTGTGAGGAAGTTTTATTTTGTATGTACTTTCTAGTGAGATATGTTAAATCAAACGGTAAATATTTTCTTAAAAGGTGTTCTTGGAATTCTTGGATTTTTTGCTGAATATGATGTTTATGAACGTGATTCAGAAGATGCGATCATTCGTTTTCTCCGTAAATGCTTACGCCTCGGTTAATCTTAGCGATAATATCTATAATGCGCCATATATGCCACACCGCTGCTCTTTGTTGCATAATTTATCCATCCTCACCTGGCACTTCTCAGACGTGATTAAAGGGACATTCAACACTTCATGCAGTTGATTCAACACCTTTTCACGTTGAAAGTGCTTCATTTCTGCCTCTTTGCCACATAGATGACACACCACCAGTCTTCAACCACAACAACAAAAAAACTAAACATACAGCATGGCTCAGAGAGCAGCCAGCTTCTGCTCGGTCTCGTCTTGCCTCACAACTTCCAACAAATAGTATGATAATTCATAATTAAATAGGAAAACCTAACCTAACCTAACCAAACGTAATACAATCTACTCATATCTAAACTAATATAAACTCATATATTATAATTTAAAAACACAAGCTTAATATTTATCGTGACGTCATCCGTACACACAGCCTCAAGCCGTGCTCTGCTTAGTTTTTCCGGCATTCTGGTGGAGTAGTGTCGGCATGTCATCCATGTGGCAAAGAGGCTGAAATTAAGCATTTTCAACGTGAAGAAGTGTTGAATCAACTGAGTGAAGTGTTGAATGTCCCTTTAATCACGTCTGAGAAGTGCCAGGTGAGGGATGGATAAATTATGCAACAAATAACAGCAGTGTGGCATATATGGCGCATTATAGATATTATCGCTAAGATTAACCAAGACGTAAGCATTTACGGAGAAAACGAATGATCGCATCTTCCGAATCACGTTCATAAACATAGTATTCCGTTAAAAGATCCTAAAATTCCCAAAACACCGTTTAAGAAAAAAATACAAATCAAACAAGCAACAAGCTTATGGTAGTCATCAAATGGCACCAGCCAAGCTTTCCAGCATTGAAAAGGCAATGATAGTTTTCTGGAGACAATAAGGTTCTTAGTGAAAAGAAAATATAGAAATACTTTTTTAGCCTGATCAGCACACATAAAAATCAATAGATGGATCAGCATGCAAGAATACATCTACAACATATTTGTTCATAAATTCATGGAAAGTAATTATATACATTTTGGAACTAAAAAAAGCTTAGGCACCAAAAGTACTCTCCTTTAAAGTACCCATGCCTACTAATTGAAGGTCAGGTTCCTGAAGCAGGAATTCCATTCACACTATCTTCTCAGCTGTCACCAAATTGGTTATTTGTTTGGGAATCTTATGTCATGCCATGATCTCATGGTAGGTACTTGCAGCTTAACCTTTGTCACAATCCACAAATCAGTATACTGCAGTGATAAATTATTCTTGAAATAGGGTGGAATATACCACTTTCTGAACAAGGAATCGACATCCCTTCCAAAGAAGTATTGACATCGTGCTTCTTATTGAATCTTTATGATGTCTTCATGTCTAATTTCTATCAGTATGTCGTTGATAAGTAGCATGCTTATTCCCACCATTGCAGATCATGTTACACGAATATCTTAACACAATTACAGGCAAGTGGTATGGACACCTATGATATTGGCACAATTCCAGGCACCTATGATATTGGTCTCTCATGCAATATCAGTTGGTAAGCATAGGTATTTTGTATAGCTATCGTTAAAATAGTCATCCCTAAATTAGGTATCTGGCAAGAAGCGAAAAAGGCACACGCATGAGTACGCTGTTGGATCAAAATTGTGTTGAAAGAACGCATTTAGCGACATCACTTCCATGGCAAATTTCGACATCCTACTATACACGTTTCGCCATCCCACACCTAACGAAAAACCATTATTTTAACACTGGTATTCTTAGCACACTCCCCGCTAGAGGGAGGGCACTCCCATTCCTGAGACGAATATCCGGAGACAGATGCGGCAATTGTGACTTCTTATTCTCTCAAGTACTCTTTCTAAAAATTAACTGCCGAAGTATAATGAACATACCTTATTCAATTTGGAACTGTACCCAGCCCATCCTTGGGATCCGAAGGTGTCTTTCTGAGAAAAACGAGTATGTGCCGCGAGCATCAGCGCGGGCCCACGGACCGACAAGACCATTCTGTCCGCTAAACTGTATACTCACCGAAGCGCTCATTACTCATTGGAAAATACTATATTATGACGTCATATCAATTCCGCCAAACAGGAGTGCTGGGGCGCGTTTGCAGCTTGGATCCTGCGGAAAATGTTTTGTGTGAAGTCATACGCCTGGTTAAGATCCACCAAATGACCGTTCGAATCCCGCAAGATCTGGAAGCTTATACGGAGTCTGCGGAACTTTTTCAGACAAGTTCTGAAGGACTTGTGCAACGTCACTAACTTCCGCGGCACTTATGGCACACATATTCATATAGTGCGCGCTATCGAGGTGATATACCCGCGCCAGCTTGCTCGTTGCAGCGAGCAGTCAGCACGCACTAAGAAATTTGGTAAAGTCCAAGGTTTGAGAAAGAAGACAAGCCTGTAGCGGCAGAAGCAGTGAAGACCCGAAGACAGCAAGAGCTCCAGGCACCCTAGACGAGCACTCCTGCGACTCTAGAAGGAAAACCTCCCACACCAAATCCCCAACTTCTTCCTGCCTCCCAACTAACCTTTACCCTCCGGAGGAAACCTTACGGTGACGAGCCAACTGTCTTCGGCCATTGCGACCGGGGCAGGGACCAGAGGGCGAAAGCTCGGTACACGGCTGTAACTAATCCGGATATTTTTCAGTAGGGACGGACATTGCGGGGGGGGTGGGCGGGACCGACCATTACACACCATGTCACCCACAACGGTGCCCACCGTCCGCACCACAAAAGGCGCCTACATAGTAGGCACCTACACAGAGCCAGGCCACACCATCACGAGAGAGTCGTCTTTCACTCTCGCGCAGACTCTCAGCCACATTACTCATCAAAACACTTCACGATCAACAGACACACCACCCATATCATCGTTCAAACGCACAGCAGCGCTGGCACACAAACGCTTCTAGACATAGGCATAGGAACAGGGGGGGGGGGGGCAGGGGGCCATGGCCCACCCAGTTTTCAAAGTGGGAGGGCCAACAATGGTTAGCTGCCCCCCCCCCCACACACACACTTTTGAGACATGTAAACTTACTTTTTTTTAAAGGAGCATGTACATATTTGAATATGTGAAAAGTCCCTGTAAAAAGTCATAAAGTATTACGGCTTAATAAGAGCCACAGGGGCCCATCTGGGTTAAGCCTATCTAGAAAAGGTACTAGAAATGTACATACTCTCACCCCAATCAATCCCTTATCCCAAGTTCCTAGGAAGCTATATATCCCAGCCTATCTAGCACCACTCACTTGCTACCGCATAACACCCTCAACAATCACAAGCTCCTCCCATCATGCCCATCGTGCCACCATAGACAATCTCATCAGCATCACATCCCGAAGGAAGGTGCCGAATCCACTGCTAGGCACACCCCACACAAATTCATAAAGCGTTCAGACTTAATAAGAGACTCACTTGCTATTGCATAATACACTCAACAATTACAAACTCCTCCCATCATACCCATTGTGCTACCATAGACAATCTCATCAGTATCACATCCCGAAGGAAGGTGCTGAATCCACTGCTAGGTACACCCTATATAAAGTTATAAAGCGTTTAGACTTAATAAAGTCATAAAGTCATAAAGCATTAAGGCTTAATAAGAGCCACAGGGGCCCATCTGGGTTAAGCCTATCCAGAAAAGGTACTAGAAATGTACATACTCTCACCCCAATCAATCCCTTATCCCAAGTTCCTAGGAATATATATATCCCAGCCTATCTAGCACCACTCACCTGCTACCGCATAACGCCCTCAACAATCACAAGCTCCTCCCATCATACCCATCGTGCCACCATAGACAATCTCATCAGCATCACATCCCGAAGGAAGGTGCCGAATCCGCTGCTAGGCACACGCCACACAAATTCATAAAGCGTTCAGACTTAATAAGAGACTCACTTGCTATTGCATAATACACTCAACAATTACAAACTCCTCCCATCATACCCATTGTGCTACCATAGACAATCTCATCAGTATCACATCCCAAAGGAAAGTGCTGAATCCACTGCTAGGTACACCCTATATAAAGTTATAAAGCGTTTAGACTTAATAAGAGACTCACTTGCTATTGCATAACACACTCAACAATTTCAAACTCCTCCCAACTCCCAACTCCCCGTCGATCAACCCTCCGGAATACAGAAAAACAAGCCCCCTATTCTTATAATGATTGTCTATGCCGTTTTTAAAGATGTTCAGTGTGTTGCTACTGACAATGGTTCCTGGCAGCTGGTTCCAGTGTTCTACTACCCTGTTGGTGAAGAAAGACTGTCCTAACCTTGTCCTGCTGTGATTAACTTTAATTTTGAATTGATGACCTCTAATTGCATAATTTCTGTTAAATTCAAACATTTCCCTGAGATATCCCTGTTCCTGACCATGAACAAATTTAAAAACCTCGATGAGATCTCCTCTCAGCCTTCTATATCTAGGTGAAAACATATTCAATTTCTTCAATCTTTCCTCATATGCCAGGTTGCCTATACCATTAACCATTTTTGTTGCCCTCTTTTGTACTCTCTCTCTAAAAGCCAACAATCTTTCTCATAACTAGGGGAACAAGCTTGGACACAGTATTCCAAATGTGGCCTGACATATGTGTAGACGGGTGACGTCATGGTCCCGCGCGTCGCCAAGGCGACGCGTGCCTTCCGATTGGCTTGTTGCTTTCGCGCCGAAAGACCCCCGGCCGCGGGAGTGTGAGAATAAAGCTGGCCGCGGGTGGACGTGCGGTCCGCCCGTGCGGGTTGGACTGAAAGCTGTCATGCGTGTTTGCGGTTCGGACCCGGCGACTGCATTGTTCGGATCCAGCGACTACATTGGTGGCAACGGTGGGATTGACAGCTTTCGGATCGTCTGACTCGCACGACGGAAGCCAGATGATTCGATTGAGTGTTGTGGCGGACTCAGAACTGAGGAGCGGAGGATTCGCGTCGTCGGAATCCTGTCGTAACGGTGTGTAGTGACTTATGACTTGGCTCGGTGTGACGCGTGAGTGCAGCCACTTACACAGAAGGATTGCGTGCAAGTGATGAGTTTGGGGGTCGCGAGCAAGATGTACGGCGATTGCAAGATGGCGGCCCTGCCAGATATAGGTTCTGGTGAGGGTGCTGTTGTCGCCTAGCAACGGCAGACTAGCAGGCGCCTCCAGTACTCGTCTGCGCGCCAGCTGATTGAGATGACGTAACGACTCCGCGTAGCAACGTGGCATCTCGAGAACACGGCTAAGGCCCTACGCAGAAGGACTGACTCGCAACTCCTGCGTGCGATTCTCAGCGTCGGAACCGTGAGTGCCCAGGACAGCCATTGGAGGGTGTGCTCGCGTCGGGAGCGAGTACTTTTGAGGATGCAGTGGCAAAAGTACGTCACGTGTGCAGTGCCGCTCGGCACGTGATGCAGCCGGTGCGCCAGATGGCTGCAGGGGGGGGGGGGCAGCCTGAAGCGTCAGCTGTTGCTCGGTTAGAGAAGATAGCCGAACTAGAGAAGATGCTGTTGCTCGGCTAGAGAAGATGCTGTTGCTCGGTTAGAGAAGATAGAGAAGATAGGATAGCCGAACTAGAGCTCCGAGTCCGGACTGGACTCAGGTGACTAGGGATGCAGTGCCTGGATGTACAGCTGGCGTAACAGACACGCCAGCAGGACGCGACTTGAGTGTGGATGATGCGAGGCAGGGCTTCGGTGAGCCGCTCGCCCCGGCGTCCGGGGTTGGGTCACCCGCAACACCCGTTCGATGTGACATATTCCGACCTGGCGTGCTGTAATCTGGAGGCGAAGGGGTTCACATCCTTCCTCCGGAAGCATCGCTCTCGGAACTCGCATCGTTGGGGAAAGTGGGCATCTCGGCGCGGATGCGTTAGCGGCTGGTGGTGACGACAGTAACAGCGGCGATCTGGGTCCCACCCAAGCAACTTTCGTTCAGAGGGAAGAAGGGGATGGGTGCCCTGCTGTCAGGAGAGAATCGGCGTTGACGGGCACTACGGTTAGCTTAGGAATAGAAAGCCCTGATGTTGTCCCATCCGTGGAGGGAGTGGGGTCAGAGACAGGTGACCCCGGGCCTGGACTTCCCCCGAGTGTACCGCCAACTGTGTTGCGACGATCGAGTCGGGTTAAGCGAGCTCCTGGTTGGGTGTTGTTAGAATATTCGTTAGTTACAGTGTAAACGCGTGTATGATGTGAGGTTGCGCGATGTTAGATTATGATGCTAGTGTACGAATTGTTGTTAGAACAGTCGCTGGTTACAGTGCAAAACGTGTGTGATGTGAGGAGCACCTGGTTGCGCGATGTTAGAATAAGATGCTAGTGTACCAATTGTTATAACTAGCGTTGGGCGGAAATGAGGATCCCGCCGGGGATGCGTTAATGGATGGGCGGTTTGTTTCGGGTCTACACAACATTGTGAAACTGTGCAATGTCTGTGCGGATTGTGGAACGCTTGATGGGGCGCCTATGGCGAGTGCTAGATGCCTTGTGCGCTGAAATCTAGTGCGTACCCTATTAAGACTTGCGACGGTCTTGCGCAGTCGTGACATCAGTCTTTGTGTTGCGGATAAACCCGTTGCCATACTGCTGACGACCACTTGTGGCGATAGTTCGAACAGCGTGGCGATACATCGTGTGCCATTTCGCTCCGGTGTCATGTCTTGGTCGTGAGTGTTGGGTGCGTGGGCACTCATTTTTTCAAGGTTTATAGAGTGTAGACGGGTGACGTCATGGTCCCGCGCGTCGCCAAGGCGACCCGTGCCTTCCGATTGGCTTGTTGCTTTCGCGCCGAAAGACCCCTGACCGCGAGAGTGTGAGAATAAAGCTGGCCGCGGGCGGACGTGCGGTCCGCCCGTGCGGGTTGGACTGAAAGCTGTCATGCGTGTTTGCGGTTCGGACCCGGCGACTGCATTGTTCGGACCCAGCGACTACATATGCACAGTAAAGCTTCCTGATGACCTTCTCACTTTTGTATGACACATTCCTCTGAATTGCCACAAGCATTCTTAGTGCCTTCTTCCTGGCTTCTTTGGTCTGTTCTGATGCCCCCAATTTTGTGTTTAAAATAACACCTAAGTCCTTATCCTGCTGAGTCACAGATAGCACTTGGCCACCCATCAAGTATGGAGCCTTCATATGCTGCCTACCTACATGCATGACTTTGCACTTATCAAAATTAAACTTCATTTGCCATTTTTCGGACCACTTCACTAGCTCGTCTAAGTCTTTCTGCAGCAAAACCTGCTCATTGTGCCCTGTTATTGCCCTAAAGATCTTCAAATCATCCGCAAATTTCAATCCATATGATTGTAGTATCCATATGACTAAGCTGTAGTATCCTGTAATCCATATGACTAAGCAAAAGCTGCACATATCACATCGCAACACTTCATTTTTTAGGCCATGCATACTTGGACATGACCTCAGAACAATGCAACTAATTCAGGAGTTGATGTAATGCAACATATGTATGGATATTCACACCTTATTATGTTATGAAAATAAAATATTATGTTTATCTGCATCAAGCAGATAATGTGAGATAAAGTACCAATAAAGCAAATAAAGTACCAAAATACATGTGACTGCTATTCCGCCTAGGGCTGGAGTCTCCCCTGAGTGAACCTCTGGGGCACTGGCAGCCAATGCTAGGGTGGGTAGGCTCTACCATGTGTTAGGTTTGACCTTTGTTGACGATCGGTGCAGGTTGTATGGCTCATGGGACCTCTATCAGAGGGATGGCTGCACTTCTCCGAGAAGGGGGTGCATGCGTTAAGCAAAGTATATGAGCATATGACGATCACTTTGTGTCAGCGATCAAGTGTTAGGCAGGCTTATCATTTTGTGCTGAACAAAAAGCATTGCGTCTCTGTGGACTGCTGATGACTATGTGTTAAAGGCAAATATAAGCCGAGGTGTTTGTCTCGCGTATGTCTTCCCTCCCACCCCATCCGTACTTCGTACATATATCCGTTCTCCCCATCCGTACATAGCTCAATACTCTCCAGCTTGATGGCGGTTCCGAGGGAGATAAAGGCGCCCACGTCGATGCCGGCGGACAATAGAGGAGTTGACATCGGGAAGGAAACGATAACAGGCTTGGTAGAGTCGGAGCAATGTACGAATTAGTTTTCGAAAACGCCTGGTGGAAAGATGAAGTGGTAATTTTTTTTTCGACGTACATAAGCGCTACAAGCAATTTTGATAGACACTGTGTCGATTTTTATCGTCGCCATACAAAGCGAATAACAAAAAAAAAGTTGTTGAAGTATCGGTAAGCCCCATTGAAAACGTGATCATCCTCACATTACCAGAGGTGTGGCATTGTGAGTGAAATTTCCAATTATAAATATTTCAAGCTATTTAAAACAAATATATCCGATTTTAAAGATTTTTTAACGCAGAAACGCAGAAGGCAGCACGCAGAACTCTGGCAGGCTTAGAAGAACAAAACATGCCAAAATCGATAAATATGTAAAATTCATTTTGCGCAAACGTTTGAACTCAAAATTCATTGTCCATCAAATAAAATATGTTCCGTTGGCTGGTGGCTATCTGTACCTGTTGAGAAGTCCCTGAAATATGCCATATTCAAAGCTCTACAAATTCCTGCATGCACATGCAATTCCAAAATTAACTGGTTAAAACCTTTCATAGCTAAAAAAATCCTCGACCATAGGGATGCGCCCAGACAAGTTTTTTTTGGTGTAGCAAACGTTTTTATATCATTTTTATATTCTTTATCTCATTGTTCGATCTCCTGTAGTTTTCCAATGGGAGACAACCTACTCGAAATCCATCCGTTCCAAAAGTCGGAAAATCATAGAAACCACGGAGAACGGAGGCGTATATGTGATACTTAACAGCAAAACACATTAATTATTTTATATGGCAGACAAATCATACCCGTTTGTATTTCTGCCATCCAATTTATCAATTTCAATGGGTTAGGGGTAACAGGAGGTCACGGGGTCATGGAGCCGCAAGGTCAAACGTGGGAAATTTTGTTATTTTATCACGGATGCGTTTTCTTTTATCATTTTTATTTTCAAAGATGCGTACCATGTCACACTTTCTCTTCATTATCGATGAGATATCCATCGCCAAACATACCCTTGTGTGACCTCAAAATATTGCCGTAGGCTATAACTCCGAAACCGTTAGTCGGATCTGGCTAAAACTTGTTCAGGCGTGTTCAGAGCACAAGACTACCCTGTACACCAATTTTGGTTCAAATACAACTTTAGTGGATGTAAAATTTGAAATTTTTTGGTCGATCTGTCGTGGAACCTCAATGCGCACAGCTTGCGATAGCTCCAGGTGGATGCCAAGCCAATCAAACTGCAGAATCACCACGCCAGCGCTTTGCTCTAAATGTATTATTTTTCGAGGTGTTCACTGTCCTTCCATGGGGAAGGTGCTTTCGCGCCAAATGTGTAGTTGTATTTATTGGAGAAGAACCCCACACGGAGAAGTGAGCTTCAGCATCCAGCGGTGGTATTGGAGAAGTGAGCTTCAGCATGCAGCGGTGGTAGGGGGAAGTGAGCTTGAGCATCCAGCGGTGGTATTGGGGAAGTGAGCTTCAGCATGCAGCGGTGGTAGGGGGAAGTGAGCTTCAGCATCCAGGGGTGGTATTGGGGAAGTGAGCTTAAGCATGCAGCGGTGGTAGGGGGAAGTGAGCTTCAGCATTCAGCGGCAGCAGGGGGGAAGTGAGCTTCTGCATCCAGCGGTGGTATTTGAGAAGTGAGCTTCAGCATGCAGCGGTGGTAGGGGGAAGTGAGCTTCAGCATTCAGCGGCAGCAGGGGGAAGTGAGCTTCAGCATCCAGCGGTGGTATTGGAGAAGTGAGCTTCAGCATGCAGCGGTGGTAGGGGGAAAGTGAGCTTAAGCATTCAGCGGCAGCAGGGGGGAAGTGAGCTTCAGCATCCAGCGGTGGTATTGGGGAAGTGAGCATCAGCATGCAGCGGTGGTAGGGGGAAAGTGAGCTTAAGCATTCAGCGGCAGCAGGGGGGAAGTGAGCTTCAGCATCCAGCGGTGGTATTGGAGAAGTGAGCTTCAGCATGCAGCGGTGGTAGGGGGAAGTGAGCTTCAGCATCCAGCGGTGGTATTGGGGAAGTGAGCTTCAGCATGCAGAGGTGGTAGGGGGAAAGTGAGCTTAAGCATTCAGCGGCAGCAGGGGGGAAGTGAGCTTCAGCATCCCGCGGTGGTATTGGGGAAGTGAGCATCAGCATGCAGCGGTGGTAGGGGGAAAGTAAGCTTCAGCATCCAGCGGTGGTAGGGGGAAGTGAGCTTCAGCAAACAGCGATGGTTGGGTGCCGCCAACGTCCGGTGACGTTGACTTACCAAGCGGAAGTCTCCGCACCGAGAGTAACATCGGAACATACGTTGCGGACACTGGCGTCCAGTTGGGTTTAAGACCACCATGTCTGTGATCGCATTTTTGCACTGGCCACCCGCCTCGGCGGTACCTCGCCGGTTAGGATGTCTGGAGAAGGGATGGTGGAGGTTACTATCTGGAGATGCTCGGACAAAGAGGCTGCAAGGACAAAGATGTTACCATTATTTATATTATTTATGGTTATTTTCATATTTTATTTATAACTATTACATCTATTATTATGTCTGGAGAAGACGTAGGGGAGGCTACACATCTGGTGGTGCTAGGACAAAAAGTCAAACGGCAAATAGTCGAGCGACAAGAACTTCAAATGGCATAAAGTGAAGGGGACAAAAGTCAAAGGTGGAAAAATGGTATGGAAAAGTCAAAAAGACAAAAGCAAAACGGATGAAAAGCCAAACAGAAGAAAAGCTAAATGGATAAAAGTGATAGGGACAGAAATTAAAGGGATAGATCAGATCGATAGTGTAGCGAAGCTGGTTGTGGGGGCACTTTTATTTCACAAATTTAGCCCCTCTCCCACTGTATGTTGCGACAGGTTCCGGCAGATACCCCGGCACCCCGGGGCCGAGCTGCTTGGTCGGCATGTCGCCGACCGCCGGCGAGGTCAACGGCTATTGCTCCCCCTCCCCATTTCCGGTCGAGGTGCACAAATATCTGGGGGATGAGTACTGTCTGCTGCATGTGTGACCTCGATGGACTGCCGCCATCAGATAATGAAATGTCTGGTGTGACGTGAATGTGATTTGTCTTGAGTGATGTATGCTAGTGAGTCTATTCTGGAACCCAACGGGCAAGGTGTGTATGTACATAACAGTCGTATGTCAGAACACGTGCAGTGTGCATAGCTGTGAGAGAATGAGAGTAGTACGACAGTGGGATGACAGGTATGACAGATGTCATGCACGTGGCCAATGTTAGGTGTGTCGGTGCATCCGTAATGTCAAGTGTGTATGATATTGAAGGTGTCTGTGATGTCAGGTGTGGTGTCAGGTGCGAAAGAGCAAGTGTACGTCTAAGTACAGATGTATGTATCATTTGTGAATGTAATGGTGACATATAATAATGGGTGACTGCTGGATGAATGTTACTGTGTCTGTGAATGTCGGATGTCAGCTGTCCGTAAGCTGAACGGTAGTCATTAGTCGCTATTGTCAGGCGCTGTGTCGCGCGGACCAGCCAGCTGCCTGTGCGCAAGCTGAGCTCAGCCATCAGGTGCCTGTGTGCACGCTGTGTCAGCAGTGGTTCCCACGAGCGGTCGAGCTCTTGTTGCCACCAGAGACAGCTCTGGTCTGATGGAATATCTCTGATGTCTGAGGGACGGCCCGTCCGCCGGTGCAGTAAAGTTCACCGGGTACGAGCATTGTTCTCGATTGTTCAGGGCCGTACGACCGCCGCTCTCACATATGACGTGTCGCGTGCTAGGGCACATGACTGCCTGGCATGGTGTCATGCCAGGCAGTCATGTGCCTCATGTCATCATGCCCATGGTGCCATGGGCGTTGGCCGTCGAGGTTTAGCTGGCGCGGAGCCGAGGGCTCCGGGGATGAGTCGTGAGACGGAGCTCAGCGGGATAGGGCGGCCAGTGGCCGGCCGCCCTGTCCAGTTCTTCGATACTGGAGGTACGTACGACTCTGACTGAGAATCGTTGGTTGTCTGTTGAGATGTAGCTGTTTGAATACTTGAACGGATAGCGTGATGGAAGACCGGTAGGTATGGAAATTTAATTGTATGGGAACGCTGTAGTCTCTTGAATATCTGAATGTGTGACCGGAGACTGAGATGATGTGCCGAGATGTGATGACGTTTAACAAGATATGGCTCATAAGATGTATGGTGACTATCAAGATGTACGGTGGCCCTGTGAATGTTGAGTTACTATGAAGTGAACGCTGATATGCATGATGGCCAGATAACTGATGTATGAAGATGTGGCAATTGAGATGTATGTTGGCCAATCAGTGGTTGTATATCAAGATGTGGAATGGCCTGGTGAATTGTCGTCTGTCGAGCTTGATTGAAGCTGCCTGTCGCTGAAAGAGGTTATTGTACTAATTTGACTATCACTGATGCACTATTGAATCTGAATTATTGTCGCCATATTTCTGCGTATTAATGGCACGAACATAAGTGCGGGATTTGAGGTGCCTGTAAAGAGGCGTTTGGATCGGAGCTCTTGGAATTGTGGTACAGACCCATTTAATTTATGCCCGGGGTTTATCGTCAACGTCGAGGTCCATAGTACTATTCACGTAGCCAAAAGATCTTTTCCCCAGACTTGCGCGAAATGGCTGATAAGCACAGGGGGAAAATAATTTTGTTACAATAGAAGCTAAAAGGATAAAATTAAAACGGAAAAGTCAAACGGTGGCCAAACGGATATGAGTCAAACGGATAAGAGTCAATTGGATAAAAATGGAAAGGATGAAAGTAAAAGGAGAAAAAGTAAAACACGCTGTGCGCACCGGCTCCACAATTCCCGCATAAAACAAACTTTTCAAAGATAAAGACTCGAGAAACGCAAAATAGTCAGACCACGAAATAATGTCGAAACTCCAGGTTTTCGAAATGCAAAGAAAACAAACATTGCCGGGAAAATCCGAACCACGAAAATAAGTGGTAGAAAACCGAGTGGATTTAGGATGGGCTAACTTATCCAAGCCACTTTAACTTCAGCATACTTTCCACGCGTCTGTGCGTGCCGAGGAACGGCAACCCTCTTCCTCACGCTGATGATGCCTCGGCTCCAAATCAGGATAAAAGTATATTCGTGACATTGACCTAATTAAAGTTAATCACAGCAGGACAAGGTTAAGACAGTCTTTCTTCACCAACAGGGTAGTAGAACACTGGAACCAGCTGCCAGGAACCATTGTCAGTAGCAACACACTGAACACCTTTAAAAACGTCATAGACAATCATTATAAGAATAGGGGGCTTGTTTTTCTGTATTCCAGGGAGGGTTAATCGACAGGGAGGAGTTGGGAGTTGGGAGGAGTTTGAAATTGTTGAGTGTCATGCAATAGCAAGTGAGTCTCTTATTAAGTCTAAACGCTTTATAACTTTATATAGGGTGTACCTAGCAGTGGATTCAGCACCTTCCTTCGGGATGTGATACTGATGAGATAGTTTATGGTAGCACAATGGGTATGATGGGAGGAGTTTGTAATTGTTGGGTGTATTATGCAATAGCAAGTGAGTCTCTTATCAATAGCAAGTGACTTATAGTCTAACGCTTTATGAATTTGTGTGGGGTGTGCCTAGCAGTGGATTTGGCACCTTCCTTCGGGATGTGATGCTGATGAGATTGTCTATGGTGGCACGATGGGTATGATGGGAGGAGCTCGTGATTGTTGAGGGTGTTTTGCGGTAGCAAGTGAGTGGTGTTAGATAGGCTGGGATATATAGCTTCCTAGGAACTTGGGATAAGGGATTGATTGGGGTGAGAGTATGTACATTTCTAGTACCTTTTCTAGATAGGCTTAACCCAGATGGGCCCCTGTGGCTCTTATTAAGCCTTAATACTTTATGACTTGATGACTTTATAAATAGCTAGACCGGCGACTGTCATGGCGCGGGCGCCTGACGCCCGCCCGTTCCCGACTGGCGGTGGTGGCGCCACCATACCTACAGGGGCATGAACTACCAAAACGCCCCTCTGGACATAGCTATTTAACACGTTCGAGCGCAAAATCAGGGCCAGGTGTAGTTGGAAATACACGAGGTTTTGACGAACCTTGCGGAAGTGGGTATCTGACAATGGTGTAGATTCATTTATTTTGCCTGGAGTGCCCAAGGTCCCGTAACGTTGGCTCAGTAAGCAGCCCCCCATGTTTTCACATAACATGGGATAAGACGTGCGCGCGACCCTCTCTAGCCTTCCCGAACTATGGCTAGAGACCCTACGCGGGGTGTCCTGGGGACATCGCTGGAGATCCCAGCTGGCCGTGGTCCGAACCCCCTGATTTAGTACCACGGGTGTTGGAGTTTAGGGGCGCATCGACTGCGTCAGTCATGCAGCATGCATGTAGGTCATGCAGCTGCACGGGTGTTAATTTGTGTAATTGGTTGGTTGGGGGGGGGGGGGCCAAAGGACCCTTTTGATGGGCAAACAGCCCCGAAAGTCATTTGTATCCAGTGTAAGCCCATATACTAAATGGTTAAGCTTCAGCCTGTATGGGGCGGTGGCAAACCAATTAGCGAGGTGACGAAATCAATGATTGAAGGGGCCAGTGGAGGCCGTTAGCGCATGCAAAATGACACCCAGCTTGGTACCCAGGTAAGGTTTTTCATTTTCCATATTAAATCTGAAGATAAGGGCTTGGACACCCTGGCTCGGTGAGATATTTCCGGAGCGGGATCTTTAAGGAGCCTGGCATAATATTTCCGAACCCCAGCGTGATTATTGGGGCCCCCAACCTCTCAGGGGCGGGAGGGGGGGGGGGCGGGACTGTCCCTAATGCCCCCCCCCCCCTATCCACCTTCGGTACGCCACTGGTGTAAGTCCATATTGACTACAACAAAACCATCGTCAAATATTTTATATTCTGCCACAAAAGGGCAAGGTTTAACGTAATTACAGCATTGCTCTCTGGTGATTGTGAAATCGGGCCCTGCACATACGACATATAGCTAGGTATTCATATAGCAGTGGTAAGGAGTGAACATTGCTAATTTTGGAGGAACATTTCGTCCTCAAAATGTAATTTTAATCATGGTAAATCTGAAAACCAGACCGTGAAAATGCAGTGGCTGAAATACGATGATTTTTTTTTCGGGGTGGGTGCTTACCTCTCCATCCTGCACAAGCATACCGCGTCCCTGGTTTGTCCCTCCCCCCCCCCATTTCAAAACCGTTGCTACACCCATGCACATACCCAGAGATGTACCCGGCATAATTATCCACAAATGCAGAACAGTTATCTCCCATCTCCAGGGCATGCTGCACGACTGCTGGTATCGGCCTGCTTTCGTCCTCTTGAATCCGTTAACGCATTGGACGCCGAATGTCCAGCAGACCGTGGCCGTCGCCGACCTGTGCTCGCAGTACTCTGTGGCTGATGTGGTGAGATAATGTTGTGCAGGGTGAGACGTCGCATGGCTTGGCGCAGCTGTTCGGCGCTGGGGTTGCTGTTGTAGCCACCCTCATAGTTATGAGAAATTTGCCAGTAAAACACTTACAGATGAAACGAAATCTGGTTCCTAGATCGCTTTGGTGACCAAGACACTTGGTGCAGTACCCCATGCACAGCAAGATTTCACCATTTTTTCGCCTCTAACTGCCCGACACGTAGACCGAGATGGGACCTCCAAGGCGTAAAATATCGGGAAGGCTCGAGCGATGCCCCTTGCGGCACCGTCATGGGAATTTTGTGAAAAGTCTAGAAGTATGTCTAGCTAATATATGATTCAATGAATCGTGAACATTAGGGTGGTCCTTATTTGCACGAAAAAAGAAGTTTTTTGTACTTAA